>JABUOV010000351.1:0-44179 GCA_025617405.1 Perca schrenkii
TACTGACGATGTAGCAGTCATTTTGCTGCTGGTTTCTCGATCACATCGACTTGCATGTTCAATGACATGAAGTTACCCTTCACGTACCACAAATCTGTCGGATGGGGCCTGATACATTATCACGCCGCGCATGTTTTCTTTGGGGTGGTCTACATTCTCCTGCAGAAGGATAGTGCCCAGAGTTGGCTCATTCCTTGTTATTTAAGCTCAAAACGTGCCTGGGTGGATTTGAACCACCATCCTTTCAGTTAACAGCCGACTGCGCTGAGCTATTGCGCCACAGAGACTACTCCAGCCTGAATTTAAAGGCGGGCGATTGATCTTCAAAACACTTCCATTTGCATTTGTTTTATTACTTTTCGATGTTGAACTGCAGATGTATGCTTATCAGGGTATTATCCTGTTATTCAGAAATTGGGGAAGCGGACTCGTGGACATGTTGAAGCTGGCCGTGCATTTGTATTTTCTCTTACATTTCAATGGGACTCTGACTTTGAATTCCTATATTTAGCATACAAGAATATTCCGCCACTGACGATGTAGCAGTCATTTTGCTGCTGGTTTCTCGATCACATCAACTTGCATGTTCAATCATGTACCACAAGCTGTCAGATGGGGTCTTAAATATGAGCAAGTAACTCGTTTTATCTTTGGGGTGGTCCATATTCTCCTGCAGAAGGATAGTGCCCAGAGTTGGCTCATTCCTTGTTATTTAAGCACAAAACATTCCTGTGTGGACATGAACCACCATCCTTTCGGTTAACAGCCGACTGCGCTGATCTATTGCGCGACAGAGACTACTCCAGTCAGCCTTTAATGGCAAGCGGTTGATCTTCATCTCACTTCCACTTGCATTTGTTTTATTACTTTTCAAGGTTGAGCTGCAGATGTATGCTTATAAGGGTATTAGACTGTTATTCAGAAATTGGGGAAGCGGACTCGTGGACATGTTGAAGCTGGCCTTGCATTGTATTTTTCTTACATGTCAATGGGACTCTGACTTTGAATTCCTATATTTAGCATACAAGAATATTCCGCCACTGACGATGTAGCAGTCATTTTGCTGCTGGTTTCTTGATCACATCAACTTGCATGTTCAATGACATAAAGTTGCCTTTCATGTACCACAAACCTGTCAGATGGGGCCTTAAACAATAGCACACCACTCGTGTTATCTTTGGGGTGGTCTATATTCTCCTGCAGAAGGATATTGCCCAGAGTTGGCTTATTCCTGGTTATTAAAGCACAAAACGTCCCTTACATTTCAATGGGACTCTGACTTTTAACTAAAGTGAAAAAAAAGAGAAACTACTAAATGGATTTCCTGCAGAAAATGTGTGGGAATGCTGGATAGCTGAATTGCTAAAGCTAACTGGATGAATAGCTTAAATACGTAAAAAGAAGATGAAGTAGTGAAAATAGTTGAAAAAGTAGGAATGGTTTTAATTAACTTGAATTTCATATCATAGTAACCACTAATATACAAAAGATGTGGAATAATTCAAATTCTTTTTTAAAAGCTAATGCTAAAGCTAAACTGGATTACTGGTTAAAATGTGTAGACGGACGGACGGACGGACAGAAAGAGAAATAGGACAGAGAAAGACGACAGAGAACAGAGAATGAGGTCAGAGAACAGAAGTAAAATGACAGAGAACAGAGAACAGAGGAAAGAGGACAGATAACAGAACAGAGGAAAGAGGACAGAGAACAGAGAACAGAGAACAGAACAGAGAATAGTGGAAAGAGGACAGAGGAAAGAGAGTGGACAGAGAACAGAAGAAAAAGGACAGAGAACAGAGAACAGAACAGAGAACAGAGGAAAGAGGACAGAACAGAGGAAAGAGGACAGAGAACAGAGGAAAGACGACAGAGGACAGAGATCAGAGAAAGAGGACAGAGAAAGAGGACAGCGGACAGAGGAAAGAGGACAGAGAAAGAGGACAGAGAACAGAGGACAGAGAAAGAGGACAGAGAACAGAGGAAAGAGGACAGAGAAAGAGGACAGAGAACAGAGGACAGAACAGAGGAAAGAGGACAGAGAACAGAGGACAGAGGAAAGAGGACAGAGAACAGAGGACAGAGGAAAGAGAACAGAACAGAGAAGACAGACAGACAGTAGTGGACGGCAAAAGATATAGACTAATGTTCATATTAATGCCTGTAGTATCTGTATCAGTCTGTGAAAGTGCTGTCATGGTAACGATTGACCAGTGAATATGTTTGTAAACAACCTTTGATGTCTGTAATCAGTTAACGAGCGTGTCACCTGCTGAAACTGTCACCTGGGCCACACTGCAGCTATTCAGAGACACTGAGAGTTAGCTCTCATATAAAGACTCAGACTGCCAAAACGATAACTGCTATCAGTCAAATGACGTCATCCTGAGCACCACAAGGCCTTTGTGAACATATTGGTATAAAATGTATGTGAATAAACTTAACAATGTCAGCATATCAGCAATTTAAAAAAGTGGTTCGGTCTGCGTTACGCTGGGAAATATGGAGGATTTTTAAGATGGCAGCGAATGGAGAAAGATTTGGAACTCTCATCATTTGGAAGCTCATCAAGCCAAAAGTATAAGGCATATAGCATAATATTGGCTGAAACTAGACAAAAATACCTACGTTTTGATGTATATATTGTGTATGACAAGTAGATATTGTGGGCGTGAGAGCAATTTATAGAGAAGGAACTAAGATAATTTTTTTACGGCTCTGTTCTAGCTATGACATCATCCACTCTAGCCAGCGCAATACACACTCTGTTTAATCGATAAAATTTCCTGAAATGATCACTAAACTTAAACAGCTTTTTCACAAAAACTGTAAAAGATAAAACACTGAGCACACCCCGAATACCTGAATATTTTGTGAACAGTTTAAAGTTTGAATCATGTCTGTAGGTGAAAGAATGTAGGAGGAGATACATTTTGAAGCAGAAGAGGATTTGAAGGATTTGAAGCATGCTCTCATTGACTTCAATGTTAAAAAGCTTAATATTTAAAAAAGTATAAATAATAGGAAAAAAGGTGAAGTAACAACTACAGGCCTTTAGCTTTAGCTGAAAGAGCTGAGCATTTTAAAAGTTGAATGGTTTTAATAGCTGAAAGTATGCAGAAGTTACGGAGAGCCAAAAAAACGTACGGAAGAGGGAATAAAAAAAGGTTTATAAAGAACCGAATAACAATAGTTGGAATGCTGCTGAATCAGCATTCCCACTAATAAACAACTTAATCCACTCTATTAATGTAGGGGGCTAACCCTTCTGCTACATTCATACACATAAAAACCCAGGCCCACACATCAGTGGCCGGACAGCAGTTGCTCAATGGCCCCACAGCAAGCCTTCACAGCTGCGGCAGCAAATGTTCAGGTCGTGCACCTCGAAGGCAGACCACAGTACAAATAGTAGAGTCTGTATTCAATCGTGTGTAGGCAAAACAAACAGCTGGTGGTTGAGATGCTTGGCGGCTAACAAGAATCTCCGGCAGCTTCAGTCCAATCCCTAGTGTTTACACAAAATAACAATTAACACCAAATAAACCTAAAAGGTAACTCCTACAGCATTTAGCCCACATACCGTTCAAGCAGAGTTTGAGTCGATCCGGAGGGGAAGAAGCTCCAAGAATGCAACATGCACAGACAGCTATCAGTGCTACTCGCTTTGCATTAACTGTGTTCCCTCGATGAGGATGAACCTGCCAGCTGAAGATCTACAAACATTCGATACATGGTAAAATAACGGCAGCGAATAACGGTAACAAAATGAGTGCAGAGGCAGCCAAACCTCCACCTTATCTGACGCCTGAGCAGACAACTCACAGTGAGCACAACCTGGAAGTGGAGCGTGCTCCCGTCAGCAAAATTACAAAACCCACTATGGCCACGCCAAGACCCGCCCTATGCCTACCTCTAATTGGCTGAGCTAAATGAGGACGACGCACGCTGCCATTCCGCGTATCACGCTGCCGCTCCGTGTGCCATTCCGCGTATCACGCTGCCATTCCGCGTTTCGCTATTGTTGTTATATTGACTGTGAAGAGGATGTCAGTCAGTCCGGAAAATTGCGAAAACTTTGAATTTGTCCCCAAGCGCCTCCCATCACCAACGAGCAAGAAAAGGCAGTGGGAGGACTACTGGCTGTTTTTATACGGGGCTCCGCTGTTATGATTGGCCAGAAGCGCGCCAGTAGTTATGAGCTGAAACTCATACTGCTACATATATAAAAATAGTATTTTATTATTTGAAAAGTTAAGTTTAAAATGACAATATTAAAATGACATCTCCTAAAAAACCCGGGGAGACAATAAAACCAGGGATTGTCAAATAGTCTGTCCCAGGTTGAAAACCTGGACCCAAGTCCAGTCCAGCCTGGAGTCAGCTCCGTGTTTCTCCTGGCTCCGGCACAGAATGTCTGCTTCAGCAGGGCTTCGAATAGTCTATTCCAATCCAGAAATCCAGGACCAGGAATTCCGTGGTGCCACTCTGCTTCTGTCAGTGGAGAAATCGTAAAATCAATGGGTAGCCTGCTCGTAGCCCAGCAACTTTAAAAAGTCTTGGGTGACTAGAGTGACAACTTTCCTTTCCTATACTTCATGTGAGCTCATCAACAATACTGCCATTTCTGCTGCTCTGCTGTCTGCCCCTCGATCTGACACCTTCACAGAAATGAACAACTAAAAACGACTCCTTTAGCTCAAATGCTAAAAACACACACACGCATCAGTGTGGGAGAAAATGAGCACTTCCCTTTAGTCTGAGTTTTGTGAGTGTTGACACTGCAGAGTCTGAGAGTCAGCTCCACCAGGGCACAGGAGATCCAGTCAGCAGCAACACCAAGGGAAAAGAAGATCAGCAAGCCAGTCCGCTACGGCACGTCCATCCGTCCAGAACATTTTCTCCCTGGTAAGAGAGCTAGCCTCCTTTTATTGGGAGTGGTCTGATCAACTGGCAAATTAGATCGCTGATGTGAACGGGGTTTTACAGGTGTGTCACTAAGTGTTTGTTGTTGCAGTTCGTGAAAAAGGGAAAACAGTACTATCAATTGTCCATCAACCTCACAGCAAACAAGGGAAAATCACAGCAAACAATATAATAAATGAATCCACAGCAAACCATAAGGAAAAATCACAGCAAACAAATATAAAAGTTTTAAGGCAAAAATCACTATATCAATCAATAACAATTTCCAAAATAAAGTAAGGTTAACCATCAATCACACCGCTCCACTTGTTTTATATTATATGACATTTACACCTTTCAGTCCTCTGCTCTAAACTCCCTCTGCCTTCAACATCTGTGGGCACATGCCCGACTGTATCCCTATCGCTCAAGATCAGGGGCCTCATTTATAAAACTGTGCGTAGATTCTATTCTGAAAGATTTTGTGCGCAAAAAAGTCAGAATTTTCGTAAGCAAAAACAATATTCTGATTTATAACATCTTGTGGCGCACACCGATACGCACTCTTCTTATAAATACGGACGTGCGTTACCTTATGCGGTCCTGCACGAGCCTCACGCTCCTCCCAAGGTCGTCCCATATTTGTCCTAATAAGGTCCATGTTAATCAATCAATGTATATTCCAGCCTAGAAAAGAGCGAAACGGAAAAATGGGGAAAAAACACCATTCAGTGATTGTGAGATCGATGTGCTCCTAACAGAGGTAGAACATCGAAACAAATCCTGTTTGGAAGCCATAACCTTTGTGTAGTGTTCATATTTTTGTTACACAAACTTAATAATGTAATGTAACAGATTTAGCTCAATTACCAGTGATACATGCATCTTTTATGGTTCATATTTGCCATTTACCCCTGTGAGATCACATTTATGATCATATGATCATTTCACAACATTCCCACACACAGACACCTACAATCAGACACGACCACATAAAGACGCACAGACACACACACACACCCACACACACACACACACATCAAACAAACAACGCATTTCACGGGGAGAGGCAGGGGAGAGCACCGGAGGAAAAGTGCATTTCCTGCGCTGCACGGTGTGGGAGGATCCCCTGCCTCTCCCCGTTGCTGGCAGCCCCTCGCCGGGCGCCACGACCGGCTCTGGGTCGGTTTAGCAAGAACGGCATTGTTGGGTTCAGGTAAACAAAAACTGGGTTAGGTTCGGAAAACGGGCATACCATCGGAGTTCACTAAAACGCAGTCTACAAAACCTTAGGAGAATTACGCACGATCACACGTGTGGTCAAACAGCCCAGTCTCATGCCAGGTCGTTATATAGTCACGTTATTGAAATCTATTAAGTCGTGGACAGCTTACGTAAATGCAGTTTTTTTCGTGTGGCGATTACGAAATTGAAATCAATGCATTTTAATGGGAAGCATATTTCGTGATACTAGAACGAAAGCGAGTAGCGAGTAGTTGATAAGGCGAAAGTCCGCGTAGGGAGGTTGGTCGGGGTGGTGGTTTTGTGTCATAAAACACAGGACTTTCACGCCGGAGACCGGGGTTCGCGCCCCGCGTGTGGCAGTACCTTTGTCCCGCGTGTTGCAGTTCCTTTGTCGGCGTGTCCCGCGTGTGACGGTTCCTTTCCCAGTTCTTTTGTTTTCCTAACCCCAACCGTCTCGTTATTGTGGCGTTTCATTTCCTGTGTCCTGTGACACAGCGAGTGGCGGCCCGCGAGTGCCGTTGTTTTGGCCGGCGTGTGGCGCCGCATTTCCCCGATCGCTAGTGGCGGCCCGTGCCGTTGTTTTGGCCGGCGTGTGGCGCCTCATTTCCCCGTAGTCGCGTCAGCATTTCCCCGATCGCGAGTGGCGGCCCGTGCCGTTGTTTTGGCCGGCGTGTGGCGCCTCATTTCCCCGTAGTCGCGTCAGCATTTCCCCGATCGCGAGTGGCGGCCCGTGCTGTTGTTTTGGCCGGCTTGTGGCGCCTTTTGGCCGGCTTGTGGCGCCTCATTTCCCCGTTCAAAGTCGTTGCATATACACGAAAAAAACGTCAAAATCGTAACCTGTCCACGACTTAATAGATTACAATAACGTAACTATTACACGACCTGGCGTGAGACAGGGTTGGGTCAAAAGGTTGCGGAAAACTGGGAACATTTTTATGCATGGTAATTCTTTATATATCCTGACTATTGCGAGCAATGTTGCGACGAAAAATTTCACCCTGCTTCACGCAACTTTTTCTTGCGTAACAGGTTTTATAAATGAGGCCCCTGGAGTCAGGTTAGGAAAAACTTTGGCTTACAGGGCCCTTCCGTCTTGACCCCACTGCTTAAAAACCATGTCTTTACACCTTCAAGTTCAGACCTGGCATTCAGGGCATGGCACAGTAATGGTATCGTCAGTGTCAAAGACCTATACAAGGATGGCATATTTGCATCCTCCACAGAGCTCGCTTCCCTTTATGTTTTGCCTAAGTCACACCTCTTTTGCTTTTTCCAGATTAGGAACTTTGTCAAGAAGACATTCCCCCCACTTTCCCCCCCCACTGAAACCCTTTCTGATTTCATCCTGTTGTTTTCGCTCCTCTCTATCTCTTTTAATTAATCTATCTTTTTTACTTTTATCTTATGTGTTCTTACTGGTATGCGTTTGTCAGGTTGCATGGGTCTGTGTTGTTTGTCCCCATTTTGGACCTGTACTGGGTTGGTTTGCAGGTGGGTAGGGGACTTAAGGGAAGTGACATTATGCTGTATTCACTTTGTTCACTGTGTTGTGTCACTTTTGTGTAAAAATAATTTTTAAAAAAAGTTGAAAAAAAAATTGCATCTGAGTCATCCTTTGCAATCCCTTTTGCCCTGCTTTTGGCCGAGTGGTTAAGGCGATGGACTAGAAATCCATTGGGGTCTCTCTACGCAGGTTTGAATCCTGTTGACAAAGAAAGCACCCATTGGGTTTGTGAGCAAACCAATGGCACATCAGACCAAGGCATTGCAGGTGTAACTTTGGAAAGCAAACAAAGTGATGATCTGGGTTCTCGTTTATAAAACTGTGCGTAGTATCCTTACTAAAGTAGGTGCCTGACTTTACACTATACCTGACAGCAGGTAACGTTAGCCTACCTTTAGCTAGCAGCTGGATTAAACACGGTTAAAATGCTGACAGCTAACGTTAAACAGTGTAAAGTGTGACTGTATTTCACTGGAGAGGATTCCAACAGCGGGACGTAACAGTCCGCTCTGCAGCGCAGCAGCAGCAGCCGTTGTCGGAATTCATAGATATGTTTATATCTATGGTCGGAATTAAACACTGACATTAAACAACACGTTCACTTGCAGCTGCCGTTGTCGGAATTAAACAACACAGACGGTGCGTTCACTTAAAACAGGTAGCCTCGTGGTGCATTCACAGTAATTGTAAAATATCCTTTTCCCATCTGGTGTTCAACAGCAATTTACTGGTGAAATAAGTTATTGTTATTACATTATTATTAAATCTTTATATTATATTTATTTATATTTATATACATTTTGACCATGGCCTTAGCAATAAACAAGTCACTGACTATTGTTTACTACCCTTCTTTTTTTTAACTTTATTGAAAAGTACCTGTTCAGGCACCGGCACCGTTTTAAAAGTATCGATTTAGCACCGGTATCGGAAAAAAACCCAAACGATACCCAACCCTACTCTTAAATATCATTGTCTTTGTGATGTTCACAAGCATTTAAAGCAGAATAATGCAGAATGTAGTTCAAATGTTGATGTTTTTCAATTATTCAGGTGTACAGCTAATATCTTTGGGACCGTGGAATTAAGGGGAAAGTAATCTTCATAAAGTACAAGTTCAAGATGTCATAAAACACAAGTTGGGACCGGTCACCCCCTGCCACCCTCAATAGACAATAAAAGCTTTAACAAAAACTGATTTACTTCGAGACAACTGAAAATATTGACTACAAACACAGTGCAAGATATGAGCATACATTCATTGATGGGGACCTTGAAGAGCACTGATGTATACATAACATCTGACTGCATTCTTTTAACCCACCAGCATCAATGGTCAGATGTATATGATCTCAAAAAATGAAATCATAATGAGGAAATTTGTTCACTGCCATTGCTTACAATATGTGTAATGCACAGACTTTTTTGAGATTCTCATGGAATCTTGACCAAAAAAAGGGATTCAAAGAAACTGACCCGCCATCTATGCTAACATGCTAAAAACACAAACTGGAGTTTTGAATCATGGCTATTCAAATGACCACCCCAACATTTGGTAAAATGATTAGGTTATCTGCTTCTCTCAAATTTGCCAATTTATTTCAAAAGGGTTTCATAGACATAGAACTAGTTTATAGGTACTAATAAGACATGATAATTACCTGTATGACATCCAAAGGTCTAATTTGGACTGTCAACTCATCATCTGAATCTGTAGCAGGCTCATAATCTGAACGCCACTCTACTGTGTCTGCGTCAGAAGCTGCATTGTAATCATTGACTCTCCTCGGGCTCTTCACTTCTATGTCCAAATCAGAAGACTGCTCTGAAGTGCTGTCATCAACAATAATAATGGAGTTGGTCTCCTCTTGCCTATCACTGGGAATGTTGGTGGATGAGTCAGATGTTCTTGGGTCCGAAGCAATGGCATGCAGATTCTGCAACAAACACAAAATGCTTTAAATCTTGCAACAAATTACTTAAAAATAAAAGTGTGAGGACTATACATTGATCATTGGGCTGATTTTAACAAACACCAAAAAGACATCTGCTAAAAGGGGAATTCAATGTTATTTGACCCATAGCTCCATTGTTTGAGGTAGAATGAGTAACAGTAACAAACCCCTGTGTGTAGATCTTCTCCATCTTCAGTCGAGGACTCACTTTCCTCCTCCACAGAGGATTGATCTGAGAATTTGTCCTTCGTGCAAATGTAAAAACGGAGAAGCTTCAACTTTGTTGACTCATACAACTTGCCCACAGTGTCTTCCAACGAAATGGAATTCCTTTTGAAGTCACACACCTCAAAATCAAAATTCTGTTGTGGCCCCTTGGTCGACAATCCATTTGGAAAAAACAGCTGTTTTCCTGTTTCCAACACCTGTTCAACAGTAGTTTCTTTATCAACTGAGGTGTGTCTTGTCCCACCACCATGCCTCATTCTCACCTGGGTGTACTGAGGTTTTGAATAGTGAAGCCACCCAATTTCTATCTTCCGTACCCCCTTTTCTCCATTTTTGCTGTGTTTTCTTGACAATCCATGAGATTCTGATGTCAGTTGGCAACGTTTTTTAGACATCTTCCTATCCCCTATCTTCTCTTTTATCCTCTGTAAGACAGCCTCTCTGTTATGTGTATGGCGCTGCTGATGACAAAAAGAGACAACAGCTAGTCGATCGCCGTAGGTTGGTATGTATCGCGCTAGTTGTTCATCGGTCATCAGTGTAAGCACTGCCTTGTCAATCTGCAAGTGAAAAATGTGGGAGAAAAGGATTTAAAAAAATACTTGGAACATAAAACTCATATACATACAACAACATACGGTGTACAACCAACAAACATGAGTACCCATGAACCATTAGCCTAGGTAATTAGTGTGAATGGTGTGTTTCGCTTAAAAGGTCCCATGGCATGAAAATTTCACTTTATGAGGTTTTTTAACATTAACATGCGTTCCCCCAGCCTGCCTATGGTCCCCCAGTGGCTAGAAATGGCGATAGGTGTAAACAGAGCCCTGGGTATCCTGCTCTGCCTTTGAGAAAATGAAAGCTCAGATGGGCCGATCTGGAATCTTGCTCCTTATGAGGTCATAAGGTCTCTTAAAAACGTTTTAAGCATCAACAACTTCATTTCCTGCATTCCGATACACGTTTATACACCAAGTTACGGTAAAAAAAAAATACCTTTATTCAGCCTACAGATGAAAAAAGGACAGATGACAATTCAAAATGTATCTAAAATATAATGGAAAGTATCTTGATACGTGTCACTGGGCATTTTTAAGTGGGTATACAGAAATCCTGGAGCTTACTATCGCTTAGACTACACCACTGGAAGTGATATTGATAGGAGTTGTGATTTACGCAAAACAGCGTCCGCTTTTTTTGCCAGCTTTCCTTCCTGCATTTTGCCTGTAAAACCGTGTCTGTGTTCTTCATATTTACGTAGATTTATAGTTTGCCATTCTTGTTTAAAATATGCGGCTCTGGTAAATGTTTGCGATTGGTTTTGGTGCGCAAACAACGTCTCTTTAATGTGAACGCGCACGCCGCTGCATTGGGAAACCCTGGGTTGACTGGAGATGTCTGCTGTTTTAAACAACAGTTACAGAGGGGATACACATTATATCAGGCCGTTTTTCACCTGATATAATGTATCCCCTATTAACTTTTGATAGAAAACAGCAGACATCTCCAAATTATCTCAGGTTTTTTACTGTGAGCTGGTAAAGTCAGAAAATAACATGATGACAGGACAGACCCTTTGCATGTTAGGGAAGGGGATACACATTATATTGAGTGAAAAATGGCATGTTATTTTGTGTATCCCCTTTGTAAATTATATGGTAGACAGGTGAACAAAGCGGTTAATTGAAAAGCCATATTAAACTAAATTAAAACATAATTCACTTTAGAGGGCAGGGAGGGACAGGTTAGCAAAGACGAGGAAAAAATATTCTTCATAAACCTGCATGATTCACATAGATAGCTAGGCCTATAAGTCGGCCAATGTAAAGTGCATGCAGCATGACAATATGGAACTTTGTAAAACATTGTCGATTAATCCACAAAAGGACGCATTAAACAATTCAAACATCGCCTAAATGTAACAGACAAATAAACGTATTTATGTAGATAAATGAGACCCTTGTTACTATGGAAAACCCTGTCGAGTAGTTCCAATGAGACAACCTGTAGGGGGACCGAAGCTCCACTCCCGAGTGCACGCGCGCACCTGCGGCCAGGAGATACAAATCCTGGCGGGGATAAGTACCTTGGCACGACACCGGGCCAAATTCCTTACAGTACTTAAGTGTTGCTTAAATTGTCCATAACGGTGGAAAGAATCTCGTTTCAGGTACCCAAACACAAATTGTTAAGATGAGCCACAACCTGAGCACCAGCCCGTCCGTTCCTCGCCTTGGGACCGCAGATCGTGAATTGATTTCCCTTGAATTCTGTTGGTGATGTGCCGCTAGTTAGCTAAAACACCACACAAATCTTCACCAACTGACCAGCTTAGCCGCTAGAACTCTGGTCTATACCTTTGAAAATTACGTTTTTTAAGGAGGATGTTTCACAATTAGCTATATTACATTAAGATTGCAACTGACAGAAAGCGTTACAAAAACAAGTAGCTATACCTTACTTCTATACTAGCTAGCTATTACATTTGGCTCGAAAGACATGAGCGCTAACCACTTGCGCTAGCTATCAGTTAGCTAAGTTTTTTCTTGAATTCTAGGACGCTTTCCTGCACTAGCTACATCTATCATCATATTGGCCCAGGATGGATGACACGGCAAGTAACTTTTTATTAAATGCATTTCCTACCCACCTTGTCTCTCTTCATGAGATCAATATGGTCCTGGGCCACCGCTCTGGCGATGAGGAATTCCTCGAGGTCCTCCTCCATAACACACCCTTCTTCTTCACCACCACCATCTGAAAACCCGCCACAACCAGAAGCTGCGATGCACTGACCCGGAAGTTAATTTAAAATGGAAAAAATAACATACATGAAAAAAAAAAATAGACAAAAAGCTTTGACTGTCGTCCCAACCTCTGTGGTCCCAGCTGATATTAACGATAACATTTTAACAATATATCTATAAAAAAAGAACGACGTGAGAATTTTTAATATAGTTTTGTTCGCCTTATGCTGGTAAATTAAGGAACTGCAAGCGGGGGCCGTGGTCCGCATAGATATTGTTATATCTATAGTGGTCCCGACCTCAAAATTAGGAATTTAATTTACATCTTCACCCATGTCAACGTTTTTTTTTTTTTTTTTGCAGAGGTCATGTAAAAAATCGTATAAGTACAAAAGACATTGTTTCCAAGTTTGTTGTATGCACATTGGACGAAACATTTCCTTACAAACTCGTACTTTTTTAAACCGGCAAATAAGCAGGATTACTAACAACACAACGTTAGTGTCTATATGATATATCTATGAGAAAACATAGATATACTGTCTATGAGATATAGCTATGTATGTATATTATATGTCAATGGAAAACACCAATGCCAAGACCTCCCGTTTCCTTGACAACCAAAGTAAATAACCAAAGATTCTAGAGCGGAACCAAAGGAATCTTTTTCGGTGACCAGAAATCTGAATTGTTAAGAATTAAACTTTGCTTTAATCATAACATTTTTGTTTTTTAAAAATAGTGTATGTTAAAATTTTGTACAGACGAACTTGCGCTTGTACAACAAATTACGATGGGTTAGCCTCAATTTATGTGGTGAGATGCAGCGCTTCTCTTTCTATCTAACCCATCAACACAATGTAACAACACACAATGTATTCAGTACATCTACATACATACGTATCAAACGGCTCGTGCTACTGAGGTAAAAATTATGTGTAGTATCCACTTAGCTTCAAGTGTAAAAAGCCCTGTAACACCCTTTTCCAAGACAAGTGGGCAAAGTTTGTGCAATGTACACACTATGGGCCTGCAAACCATAGAGAGTACATTAGCTGAAAATTAATAGTATTGGTTAACTTCAGCAAGCCTGCAGTTCCCCTGAGTTTATAGAAGATGTATCCACATTAAACACAAAATAGTAAATTATTATTTGAGTCTATTTTTTATCAACTCTAATATTTGATCGTTTGTCTTCTTCGTTAATATAAATATTAATGTTTTGTTTGTGATTTAAAAGCTTAGCTTTATCATCATGTGCAGTAACAAACAAAGCAAAGACACTAGTTAATGTGTTAATACAAAGAATATTTATTATAATTAGTTCAGAGATGTGAGTCCAAACGGAAACTTCACCCTTCTGAACTAAGACTTAATTCTGCTTCAAAAGGAAGTTTAAACAGACTAAAATGCCCATGCTCACTCCTCCACTATTTATTAATTCATGTCTGCATGTATTTATTTATTTCACGAGAGTTAAAGTCATGTTTCATTGTCCAGAGTCCGAGTCCCGCCAGACTCCCTTTAAGAAACCTGTGATTTAAACTTCAGCAGGGTCTAAGAGTCCGCTCTGCTCAATCCTGGTACTGGTTCTGCCGGGCTTCCCTTCCTTCCAGCCGGCCCAGCAGTACGGCCTGGGGCTCTAGCTTCTTGGTCTCGGTTTTGGCTCCCAGGAAGCAGGCAGTGAGCTCCAGATCCTGCAGCCGCAAACGGACTCTGCTGCCCTGGGGGCAGCTGTGTTCCTGCCCGGGGGAAGAGACGCCGCTGCCGGCAGCTTTGCCTCGCTGCTACGCCGGTCCCTGCTGATCCAGATCGCACCGGACAAATACACTGGTGATCGGAATGATCTTCCACGTAGTCCAGGACGACCTGTACGTTGATTCTCTGCGGAAAGTTCTATTGCCTTTGCCGGTGGCAGGCGGACGGAGAGGATCTATTGCGGTGCGGGGCAGCAGAGTCCGTTTGCGGATGCAGGATCTGGAGCTCACTGCCTGCTTCCTGGGAGCCTAAACCGACACCACGCAGCTGGAGCCCCAGGCCGTAGGCTACTGCTGGGACGAAACATGACCGTGGGACCGCCGCAGCAGCTAGGCAAAGTTGTGTTCATGCCCGGGGGAGGACACGCTGCAGCCGGCCACGGAAATCTCCGCCTCCCGCTGCCATCTGGATTAGCTGGGACCGGTGCAGCAACGAGGCGAGGTTGTGTTCCTCCCCGGGGGAGGACACGCTGCCCCCGGCCGGAAATCTCCGCCTCCCGCTGACTTCTGGACTGGATCACTTTGTTCACTTTGAAAGTCGAGATCTCGACTTTGAAACTCGATATCTCGAGTTAGTGTTTGTCCCCAGTACGTGTTTATTTTATTTTTTTCTCCTTCGTTTTTTTTTCATAATTTTGTTTTTTCTCCGTCGCAAACTCGAGATCTCGAGTTTCAAAGTCGAGATCTCGAGTTTCAAAGTCGAGATCTTGAGTTAGTGTTTGTCCCCAGTACGTGTTTAATTTATTTTTTTCTCCTTCGTTTTTTTTTTTTTTCCATAATTTGTTTTCTTTTTTTTCATAATTTTTTTTTTTTTCATAATTTTTTTTTCTCCGTCGCAAACTCGAGATCTCGAGTTTCAAAGTCGAGATCTCGAGTTTCAAAGTCGAGATCTCGAGTTAGTGTTTGCCACCAGTACATGTCTCGTCGTCGTTTTTTTTTCACTCCGATTTTTTTTTTCCTCCATGTCACCTCCGGGGCTCCGTAGTATGCACACTTGTAAGCAGTATTCCCTTTAGAAATCCAGGGTTCGTATGGGTGCTTGAAATCCTTGAAAATGCTTGAATTTTAATGTTGTGTTTTGAAGGTTTGAAAAGTGCTTACATTTTGGATAATGCTTGAAAATGCAACTGTATTTCTTTCACAACAAATACCTATTTGATGGAATAGTTTGTTTATTAAATAGAGAAATAAAATGTTGGAGAGCTTAAAATGAAACCTGCTCGCTTGTGCATGTGTGACTTCGCCCCCATGGAACCACTACTACGCCATGCCGGGAGGTTGTCATTTCAATGAACGTTGGCTGGAATATGAAAAATACAAATTATGGATTAAACGGGGACAAACCCCACGATTTGCCTTTGGTAAAGTCTGCAAAAAAGACGTGCAGCTTTTCACAATGGGCGAGTCTGCACTCTTGAGTCAAATGAAGGGTAAGTCATAGACTTTTCAAGTAAGCCAACTGAAGTAGCCTACTGTACACGTTAGCGCCTATTTGTTTACGCTAGTAATTGCTAGCTAGGAATTCACAGGCTAAGTGACTAAGAATACTTGGTGTGATAATGTAATGTTATTATTGCATGTCCGTTATGACACATTCATTTGTGGAATATGCAGCGAAGATAGCCAAAGTTACATCTCAGTAACTGTAACGTTAACTAACCGCAAATTAAAACCTGCAAACGTTAGCCCAGTGTATAACAACAATCATTGATTGCTGAACAGACATGTCTTTGCAATGAAATACTTTTTTTTTCCAATTAATATAGGCTATTTATCAGGCAGGTGCCTGTGCGTCAGAGTCGTATGGGTTAAAATGGAATTACAGGTTGTTGTTGCACTCAGATGTTGTTCAAACCTTGTCTTTATCAAGAATGTGTCCCAAAACCAAGGCCTATAAAATATTTCTGTTCAAATCCTATGTCTTCATATTTTCAGCCCTTGAAATTACTTCAGTTTTACAGCCTGAAAATCACATTATCTGGGAAGCAATATTTGGACATTAATATAATAGGCAGCCCAAACTTTGTAGGGTGGAAGACAAACATGTCAATATGACTGAACCGTTACAAGTTTGTACGGCATGCCCTAGATTTGGAAAAAAGTGTGAAAGGACATTAAGGGTAGCATAACCTTTGAGCAAAATTTTGACACAGAATGACCCAGCTGCATGTCATTTGGCTCAGATCCTCCCACTCAGTGCTACTCTCCATAGCAGTGACAGTGCATTGGAAGCAGCCGATGGAGTAGCCCCTCTATCATCCACATCCACTCCTCCAGTCCAGTCTTCTTATGCACATCAGGCAACCAGCACCATAAAATAATTTGTCAGCTCTTTTCCAACACTTCAAGCAGAAATATGCTGGGCAACAAAAGTTGTAACCAGCTACTATTCCTACAATCAATTCCAGCTCGTAGGGAGGACAACACAGAAGTCACTGGTTGCACATCCTTCCCTCTTGACTTCTGTAGTCATAGGTGGCTGGAAAATGTGGAGGTGGCTGAGCGTGCCCTTCAGTTTTGGCCCTCTCAGAAAATGTGCATCAGTGATGCTAAAATGAAAACTGTAACAGAGCCACTTACAAAGTCTTTCAAGACGGCTGAGATGATTGTGCAAGATGCCCTCTTCCCAGCAAAGCTGAACTTTTTTCTAATGGTAGCTAGGGAAATCACAAAATTTTGGAAGTTATACCAGACGGATAAAAACCAATGCTGCCGTTTATGTGCGGTGATCTCACAAATATGCTGAGGAGTCTAATGGAGAAGTTTGTCAAGCCCAGTGTCATGAACAGTGTTGCCACAGTTACTTTGAAAAAGTAACTTAGTTACTTTACAGATTACTTGATTTTAAAAGTAGTTTAGTTACTTTACAGATTACTTGATTTTAAAAGTAACAAAGTTAGATTACAAGTTACTTTATTAGTTACATTCAGCAGCTGCCGACAACACCCCCACAGCCTCAACATAAAAATAACCGGTCTACTGTGAGGCAGCTCGGCCTTGCCAGTAGTAGGATCTGGTTTATTATGGCACGAAAGACAACAAGTCAACCGTGTTTAAGGGCAGCATTTCCGCTACAACATAGGCCTACTGCCAGACCAACTTCTTCAACTCTCCCCCACTTACTGGTTTTGCACCGAAGTCCAGCTTTTGTTGTTTGGTTGGTGGGGGACCTCCTTCTCTCTGCTTCGCTCCACCTGCTGGGACTTGCTCTGTAAGTTTGACTGCACCGCTGCGACTCCAAATGGTTTTTCAAATTTGACGTAGCGTTTTTGTAGCCAGATAGCACTTTGTCGCCACCAGCACAGAGTGTACAACGAACCTTAATATTGCCGTCTTTAGCTGACACAAACTCTAAATAGTGACTGTATTTCCAGCTAGAAAACGCGCATCTCTCTAAGGGTGAGATGCGCCAATCCAAGGGTGCTCCTCAAAAGCAAAGAAAAAAGTGTCCGAAACTCAGCACTGTTTTCCGACTCCTTGTGGAATCTGGCCGCATTGAAGAATAAAGCTGTGATGACATTCTGAGGGAGTTTGGCCACTTTTATAACCACAATCTGATGTGTGCTTCAGATTCCTTCAGGAATTTTAACCCACAGATGGGAAGGTTGGATGAATTTTACCATGAACATTTATCAAACAAGGCAGAGTTTTACCATCTCTGGGAGATGGTAAAACTCGTCCTGGTCCTCTACCATGGTCAAATCTCTATTGAGAGAGGGTTTTCAGTTAACAAAGAGGTGATGGTGGAGAACCTGAAAGTGTTATGGTTTTGGGGTTTGGTTTTATTTTGGTGGTCTGTTTTCTGTTTTGTATTTTGCTCTGTTTCCTGTTTTGTTTTGAAGTCAATTATTTCTGTCTTGTCTTGTCCACTTTACTTCCTGTCTTGTGTTTTCCCGCCTTCTTTGATTACTCTGCCCAGCCTAATGTGTTTCACCTGTTTCCCAGCCCTTGTGTCACCTGTCTTGTGTTTTCTCATTAGTCTGTGTATTTAGTCTTTGTGTTTCCCCTTGTCCTTTGTCAGATCATTTTGTGTGTTTTCTTGTGCCTGTCGTGTCTCCCAGTGTTTGTTCGTGTCTGGTTTTTTGCTCTCTGGATTTCTTTTGTTTCATTTTTGGTATTAGTTTTTGCCTGCTGCTTCACACAGGACTTCCTTGGTTTATTTAGTTTTTGTACAATAAATCCTCATTTTCACCTTTCTCCTGCCTGCCTGCCAACAGAGAGCATTCTCTGATTGCTCAGCGGATCATTCATGACCATGTGGACCATATTGGACGGCTGCTCAACATAGTCTACACAAAGGAGCTACTCCTCTCTGCAGCTGCTGCCAGGCAGAAATATCACAATTATATTGATGACCAAAAACGTCGATAAGATGAGCAGACTGCTCAGAAGAGGAAGGGAGTAATGGAGGAGATAGCTGAGATTAAGGCCAAAAAGAAGAGGATGGAGGAAGACATAAGGGTCCTCCTGAAATCTGCAGATAGTAATGCAGAGAAAGCTGAATCGTTTGGAAAATTCAGCTTCATCTCGAAATCAAATGGTCTTCACAGAGCTGCAAAAGAAAAACAAAAGTCTGGAAGCTGTAGAAAAACAGCCAACTCCATCATTCTTGCTGAGGACCCTGATCGTTGCTAGGTAATGTTAATGATCCCATACTGTATACAAGCTTTACCCCAGTTAACCCTCATTCTGTTAATATACATTTTAGTATTTGTGGGATGTATTTATTTGGGCTTTGACTATTCCTTATACATATAATGTGGGGATTATGTAGTTTTTCAATTCATTTTCATATTTTAGAATTCCAAGCACATGTATCTGTTTTTACTGTGTGAGACGTTTTTATAACACATGGCCTGTTAACTGCACACATCCATTTTTGATTTTAAAAGACACCTTGTTTTTTTTAAAAAATGGGTAAAATAAATAAACAGTTTAAGTTTGTATTAGTCTCTTGCTCTTGCTCTAGTGTGCAATTGGCTCAAAATACAGACTTGTGTTGACAGGATGTCAATTACAGCACATGATATTGCACTACTAACTTGTATAGGCCTACCTGGGGATACCAGTGTTGCCACAGTTACTTTGAAAAAGTAACTTTGTTACTTTACAGATTACTTGATTGTAAAAGTAGTTTAGTTACTTTACAGATTACTTGATTTTAAAAGTAACGAAGTTAGATTACAAGTTACTTTATTAGTTACATGCAGCAGCTGCCGACAACACCCCTACAGCCTCAACATAAAAATGACAACCGGTTTACTGTTAGGTAGCTCAGCATTGCCAGTAGTAGTAGGATCTGGTTTATTATGGCACGAAATAGAGCCAGTCAACGGTGTTTAAGGGCAGCATTTCCGCTACAACATAGGTCTACTGCCCGACCAACTTCTTCAACTCTCCACTTACTGGTTTTGCACCGAAGTCCAGCTTTTGTTGTTTGGGTGGTGGGGGGCCTCCTGCTCTCTGCTTTGCTCCACCTGCTGGGACTTGCTCTGTAAGTTTGGCTGCAGCGCTGCAACTCCAATTGTTCCTTCAAATTTGACGTAGTCGCCACCAGCACATAGTGTACAACGAACCTTAATATTGCCGTCTTTAGCTGACACAAACTCTAAATAGTGACTGTAGCTATCCGGCTAGAAAACGCGCATCTCTCTCCTCCCTCCATTGTTGTTTACGTTTGTGTCGCTGCGTGGTACACGTCAACTGCCCACATGCTGAAAACGTGACTTGTTGCATACGTGACTTCACTCCCCGAGACGCAAGAAGAAAGCAAAAATATATATTTTTACTAAGGAAAATGACAAATCGTAACGCACAGTGACTTGGATAAGTAACTTTAATCTGATTACTGGTTTGGAAATAGTAACGCGTTAGATTACTCGTTACTGAAAAAAGTGCTCCGATTAGAGTAACGCGTTACTAGTAACGCCTTACGTGGCATTACTGGTGGATACACACCTGTGGTGTGATGGTGTGTATTCTGAGGTACACTATGTTATAAAGCCCCATATGCAGGGTGATTTACTGTAGACTTTCTTAAAATGGCTAACGTTACAGATATAGTGGAAGTGCACATCTTCCCGAGTAAGACTGCAGTCAATCATGCTAGAGTCTTTGATGTAATCTGTGGTGTTTACTGTTCAAGAAAAGCCTTGTGAAACATAAAAAACATAAAAATACTACATTACAAATAAAAGTTGGGCAAAATGTATTTTAGATATGTCTTTATTCAGAACATGTCCCATGTGAGTGCTGATCTATATTACTAGGTTACTGTATTTCTACTAATGAATTAATGTGAAGGCAGCATACTACTGCTGTAGTTACTGTTCTCAAGTCACCATTACACAACTAAATATTTTCATAATGATATTCAAACTTTTCAGAACAATGCCTTCTACAAGAAGAGGCAAAAGAGCCAAGCAGTTTCCTTCATCCATCGACACAGATAGCATTGGTGGAGCTGCAGAAGTTGAGGAACTTCACAATGTAGAGGACACTGAAATGTTACAGGAAGCTGGAGTGGAAAGTAAGTATGTCATTTATCACACTGATCCTTTGTAAAACAAAATGCAATGGGTGCAGATAGTAAAATAAAAATCAACTATTCAATAAGCATTATATGCATTGGTGTAGTATTTTCCCTTTTGTGGAAGCACAAAACGGAGAAAACCAATGAAGATAAAACGTTATAATGTACTGAACTGTCATAATCTATTTCCTTGTGATTTCTTTTAATGCTTACATGTATTTTTTCTTTTTTCTTAATTAAAGCACCAAGAACCTCATCCACATTGGCTCTGACAGCCAAAGCAATAATTGAGCAGCAAAAACAGAAAATAACAGCCCTTGAGGATGAAAGAAACTTCCTAGGAGAACAGCTGAAAAAAGAACTGGACAAAGCTCCCACTGCTGCAGGTGATATATCACAAACTCTCTAAAGAAGCTTGATAAGCTCCTCCTACCTAACAAATCAATTTATTTTTCAACGTTGGATAGTACAATATTATTCTTCTTTTTCTTCTTTTACTTTTCCAGGAAAACATCAATCACCTTCAGGCTCAGATTCATCTGATTCATATTCTTTAGACTCCGAATATTCCTCTTCATCCAGGGACAGGAGGAAGAAGAAGAACAAGAGGAAGAGCATAAAAAGGATAAAGGGCCACAGTTTGGCAAAAGAAATAAGCTGTTCGAACTTTTAATTGACAAATAGTCAAATTTGTTGCACAGTGCAGGATTTCATTATCAAAGTTACTGTGACAAGCCCACCTGCCCAATATTTGAGAGTACATTATATGTTTGGCAAGAAGCAATGCTTTATGGAGCTGCAGGATGTTCAGGGTGATAGGACTATGGCTTGGTAAACAAGCCAATGTGTGATCATTTTTGTCTATTATAAAACAGCCTGGGGGCTACTCAAGACCCTATATGTTGTAGCTTTTTATTTGCCTTTATAGTGACAACCCCAGAAGATGTCCAACACAGGTACATGGCGGTCCTTAAAACCTTCCAGAAGACCCGAAGTGTCACCCGAAGTTGTGAAAAACACAATGTGGATCTATGCACCATCGCCTATACTGCTGTGATTGCAGAGGTCCGTTTGGCAGCTGACAGTGAGGTGAGAGCACCCTTTCCAGGTGGCTCTCTCCTAAAATATGGGAAGGGAGCCAGCATTGAAAGCAAAAATTGAAAAAAAGAAAGGAGAGAGAGTTCCTGCCGGTCACATATAAAGTAAAAGGGAATTAGGTGGTGATGGTATTACATTTTTGTTTTTGTTTAGTATTTGAGAAAAAAATTTAAATTTTGAGTTGAATGCTGCAGATTTTAGTTTTAGGGGAAATATTTTTATTTATAAGATGTGGCTGAGGTAACAGTGATTTTTTTTTTTCCCCCATTTGTATCAAAATCAGCCATTTGTGTTTTGTTCAGTAAATAATTAATTGATGGATATCAGTATAAATATGTTCATACATGGCATTCCTTTGTTCATACATGGCATTCCTTTGGAGTTTTACATACAACGCATCAATACTATAAAATGTTTTTTGTATTGTATTACCTTGAAATAAAATAGAAACATTTTGCGGCACTGATTCATGGTTGTTACCTCTGTTATTCTAATATTACCATGTAATACAATAGAAACAGGCAGTTAAATAAGACAATGCTTCTGCCCTTCCTCGGTCAAGATAAACAGCTTGGCCGGATACTGAAGTGCAGGCCTGAGGCTTAGGCTGTAGAGCTCTTTCATCATGTCTCGGTACGTGGAGCATTGCTCGAGTATCTCAGGAGAATAGTCCTCAAAGATGTGGATTGGGAGTCCTTGTATTTTAGTTTGCCAATTCGTTTTCGAGCTTCGCGCACTACCATTGAGGAATTTGTCCAGTGGTGTGACAACAACTATTTTGTGCTAAATGTGACCAAAACTGAGGAGATGATATTTGACCCAAAGGCCATAGGTGACACCAGGCCTGTAGTGATCAACAACTTTCCCATTACCCAGGTTAGCTCTTACAAGTACCTTGGTGTACATATCGATAATGCACTTAGCTGGAAGGACCACGTGAACACTCTCTGTTCCAGACTTCAACAGAGGATGCATTTTCTACAAAGACTTAGAGTGTATGAAGTCAGGCATGGTGTTCTATCGTGCAATACTAAAGAGTATTCTAAGATATGGCATCATAACCTGATATGGTAACCTGACAGTACAGTCCAAATCACAGATTGCCCGTCAAGTACAGACAGCTATGAAGATTATGGGGGTCAAAAAACATCTGTCCCCTCAGACAATTTATGAGCAGTCGGTTATCAGACAGGCTCAAAAAATAGTTTCCGATCCGATTCACATACTTCACACAGAATTTCAGCTTTTACCCTCTGGTAGAAGATTCAGGGTTCCTAGATGCAGGCTAAACCGACATAAACACTCATTTGTGCCTATGTCCATTAAGCTTCTTAACACGAACATGTAGGCTAACTTGGTTGTGTCCTACCTATGTCATTGTGCGATAAGTAGTGTACTGCATGGGCTATGTGGAAATGTGTCATTTGTGCAATACATAGGCTATTGGGGTTGTGCAATATGTTAGTTGTGCAATACGTAGGCTATTTTGGGTTGTGCATCATGTCATTGTGCAATACGTTGGACTATTAGGGATTGTGCAATATGTTAGTTGTGCAATACGTAGGCTATTTCAAGGTTCAAGGTTCAAGGTCACTTTATTATCCCCAAGGGGCAATTTGGATTACAGCCTGCAGTAACAAATATATTTACCAAACAGCAACAAATAAACACAACCACGGCACAACATAATTTAAATTTGAATTCACAGGATAGTATTAACAATGGGGATAACAGCCTGGACAAATGACCTTCTAAATCTATCATCGCGGCAGACTATATTTACACCCGGAGGGTAGCAGCATAAATTCACCCCACAAGGGATGACTGGGATCAGCCAGGATGGCTCTCGCCTTCTTCAAGGATCTGACCTTATATAGGTCATGTATGCCATCTATAGGTGTGCCCGCAATTTTGCTGCACACCTTCACGATACCTTTGCATTCTATTTTTCTGTTTAATAGAAAGTGACCTGTGCCAGCAGATAAAAGTGAAAGTAAGAACTGATTCAATAAAACCAGAGTAAAACATTTCATAAAAACAGTGTCGACATTGAAACTGCGAAGTAACGAAGAAATTACATGCGCTAATGTTCTTTTTTACACACAGCATCAACATGGGACTCAAAGCACAGTTTACTGTCGATCACAGTCCCAAAATATTTGTACTGCTGCACTAGTTCAACTGGTTGATTGTCCATTACAACCGGGGAAAT
This sequence comes from Perca schrenkii, assembly GCA_025617405.1. NCBI lineage: Eukaryota > Metazoa > Chordata > Actinopteri > Perciformes > Percidae > Perca > Perca schrenkii. Next base: position 24,187 of record JABUOV010000351.1, read on the forward strand.
GATGGCGGGATTTCTTCTGAAGTTGATGCACATCTCTTTTGTTTTTGCCACATTAATGTAAATGTAAAAAGGAGGATTTACACCAATCAATAAAATCGTTGACTGTGTTCAGAGTCGTTACTGCTGAGGAGGGGCACAATGAAAGAATCATCCGCAAATTTAATAATGTGGCGCCGTTCCTGATGGCTTTGGCATTCATTTGTGTATAAAACTAATAAAAGAGAAGAGAGGACACAGCCCTGGGGGGACCCAGTAGAAGATAAAAGGGCATCTGATAAAACACTGTTCACTCTGACCCGTTGTGACCTCACTGTTAAAAAATCCATCAGCCAGCAGATCAGTTCATTATCAATGTTATGAGTGTTCTTCAATCTGTCTGCTATGACATGGGGCTGAACACAGTTAAAAGCGGAGGAGAAGTCAATAAATAGTAGACGAACAAGGGACTTGGCCCCCTCAAGATGATTAAAAACCATGTTAAGAAGATTCCTGTTGCGTCATCCACGTCTCTGCCCGACCTATAGGCGAACTGGAGAGGGTCTAACTTATCCTGTACAGTGTCCAAAAGTGCATCCTGCACTAGCCTTTCAAACATTTTCATGACCAGAGATGTAAGTGCCACTGGTCTAAAGTCATTGAGGGTCTTAGGAGTTTGAATCTTAGGCACAGGAACAGTTATTGAGTCCTTCCAAAGACAAGGGACCTCATGCAGCTGTAAGGACAACTGGAAAATGAAACAGAAGATGTCTGCCAACTGGACAGCACAGTTCTTCAGAACCCGACCCCCAATCCCATCGGGACCTGGACTTTTCTTTTCAAAAGAAAAGGCTGTCGACTGAGCACCTTCGATATTCCGACGGCCTCTGTTTTACAGATCGATAAGCTTAGCCTGGAGCTTAGCATTCTCCTCAGACATCGCAGCTAGCCTAGCCTCCACGGTACTCATGTCCGGGCTTGTCGTGTTGGCGAATGTCTCCAGTGACGAAAGACGCTGTTGGTGATCCAATATAGTGTTCTGGATATTATCTAGTTTCGTCTACGAGTGTGGTAAACGCCATATTGAATTCAACTAGGAGCGAAGCATTGTGCTCAGCTTACATAGTTGTTAGCGTGGTTAGCACAGCGCCCAACAGCGAGTGTTCTTCCTTTTTCTCTTCTTTCCTCAACCTGACATCCTTACGACGTGGTGAAGTGCTGCCGAATATAGTTAGTATGAATGGCAAGTTGTAGCGCTTTGGCTGGACTGTAGAGAAAGTTAAAGCTGAATAAGGTGGGAGCTTGGGAAAAAGCGACTAGTCCGCCATACCGTTCACCGGAACTCTAATGCTAGGGTAATTGATGCTATCCTGTATTCTATGCAGTCGGGCCATCGTCTCCTCCTGCGCTCCGTAGCGGACTCTGTGACAGTGAGACATATTAAGAATGAATTTTTGATTTGGATTTTACAAGGTGTATATGGAACAATTATCACTCAGTACAAGCGCAAATAACATTTATTAATCTTCATGATAGATGATATGGAGTGAAAAAAGTCAGTCCAAATATATGGGCATGTATGGAGACATGGAAGAAAGTCACCAGGGTGGCAATGTGCTTGACAATGGCAATGCACTGTGCGGGATGTGAAGGCATCTTACTGACTTTGTACCCCAATGTGCAATACAGGCTAAACCCTGTGGTGGGAATCAAGATCCACCAATGTTTCTTTCCTCAATGTCCACCTGAGTCCAGAAATGTCCCAGTAGGCCAAAATGTCCACCAATTAGCCACGTGAAAGTATTAAAAAGACATCTATGATCTGAACAAGATTCCCAGAGGGCGTGTGGCCAGCCGGTACTGATGTGACCCTCACCTCAGTATTCAAAGGGACCACCTGAGGTCCCAGTACTTTGTCGCCAGTATTTTTGTGTCCGTTCAAAGCATGGCAACCCATTAGACTGATCCGCGATAAAACACGAGAAGATTTGTTTGGCGGCCACCTTCCAGCAACACTGGTCACTGTTAAGTCAGCAAGCCAACATTAGCTTTTTACCGGTAAGCCTACTTTAAGCTAGAAAGGTTGATTCTTTTTCACCTGTACTCTGGCTTAAAACCAGGTTTCACTGAGATTTGAACTCAGATCGCTGCATTTAGAGTCCAGACTGCTAACCATTACACCATGGAATCACCAGATTTTAAAGCTAAGGGTTTGCTCGGCAGATTCTTACATCATATCGGTGTGAATGACATTAAAGGCACACAATCACAAAGTAAATACGATGAAAAAGCAGAAATTACTGGCTAACTTTAGTAATTTAGTAAGCTAAGCGTTCAAGTCAAGAAAAGGTGTTGAAGGACTTGCCACAAACAATGAAACCAGCAGTAGATAGGTCTACTGTGTACAAACACATGCTAACTTTACATGGAGATACAATGAAGATACTCACAAAAGGTGGGGCTGTACTCACAATTCTGTATCTTGTGCATATTGGTGTGCCCTAAAGTACAAAGAATTGCTAGGTTCTTTTTTTCCCAATATCATGTTTCAGACATTAGTTCCAAAGGAAAACCCTTGCTGTCAGAAGAGGGATTCTAACCCATGCCTCCAGTGGAGAATGCGACCTCAACGTAGCGCCTTGGACCGCTCGTCCATCCTGACTGAATGAACAAATTTTTAGTAGGAATTGTCACAAAAATGATAATACACTAAATCAAATATGTCATGATATCGTAAGTTCTTAGGCATCCAGGTCATAGATATCAAGGGAAGATTTCTCATTTGTCAGTCCAAATATATGGGCATGTATTGAGACATGGAAGAAAGTCACCAGGGTGGCAATGTGCTTGACAATGGCAATACACTGAGCGGGATGTGAAGGCATCTTACTGACTTTGTACCCCAATGTGCAATACAGGCTAAACCCTGGGGTGAGAATCAAGATCCACCAATGTTTCTGTCCTCAATGTCCACCTGAGTCCAGAAATGTCACAGTAGGCCAAAATGTCCACCAATTAGCCACGTGAAAGCATTAAAAAGACATCTATTATTTGAACAAGATTCCCAGAGGGCGTGTGGCCAGCCAGTACTGATGTGACCCTCACCTCAGTATTCAAAGGGACCACCTGAGGTCCCAGTACTTTGTCGCCAGAATTTTTGTGTCCGTTCAAAGCATGGCAACCCATTAGACTGATCCGCGATGACACAGGAGAAGATTTGTTGGGCGGCCAACTAGCAACAGAGACAATTTCTGGTCACTGTTAAGTCAGCAAGCCACCTCAAGCCATCGTTGGTTTTTTACCTGTAAACCTACTTTAAGATTGATATGGAAAGTGGAAAGGTTGATTTTTTTCACCTGTACTCTGGTTTAAAATCAGGTTCCACCGAGATTTGAACTCGGATCACTGGATTCAAAGTCCAGAGTGCTAACCATTACACCATGGAACCATAACATGGAAGTACTACATGGGTTTGCTAGGCAAGTTCTACAATCATATCCACATGTATGATATTGAAGGCACACAACAATCACAAAAAAGATACAATGAAAAAGCAGAAATTACTGGCTAACTATAGTAATTTAGTGAGCTAAGCTTTCACATAGGATGTGGGAAAAGGCAAGTCAAGAAAAGGTTTTGAAGGACTTGCCACAAACAATGAAACCAGTAGTAGATAGGTCTACTGTGTACAAACACATGCTAACTTTACACGGGTTGACAATGAAGATGCTCACAAAAGGTGGGGCTGTACTCACAATTCCGTATCTTGTGCATATTGGTGTGCCCTAAAATACAAAGAATTGCTAGGCTCTTTTTTTCCCAATATCATGTTTGAGACATAAGTTCCAAAGGAAAACACTTGCTGTCAGAAGTGCGATTCAAACCCACTCCTCCAGTGGAGACTGCGACCTGAACGCAGCGCCTTGGACCGCTCGGCCATCCTGACTGAATGAACAGCTTTTTAGTAGGAATTGTCACAAAAATTATAATACACTAAATCAAATATGTCATGATATAGTCAGTTCTTAGGCATCCAGGTCATAGCTATCTAGGGAAGGTTTCTCAATTGTCTGTCCAAATATATGGGCATGTATGGAGACATGGAAGAAAGTCACCAGGGTGGCAATGTGCTTGACAATGGCAATGCGCTGTGTGGGATGTGAAGGCATCTTACTGACTTTGTACCCCAATTACAATACAGGCTAAACCCTGTGGTGGGAATCAAGATCCACCAATGTTTCTGTCCTCAATGTCCACCTGAGTTCAGAAATGTCCCAGTAGGCCAAAACATCCACCAATTAGACACGTGAAAGCATTAAAAATACATCTATGATCTGAACCAGATTCCTAGAGGGCGTGTGGCCAGCCGTTACCGATGTGACCCTCACCTCGGTATTCAAAGGGACCACCTGATGTCCCAGTACTTTGTCGCCACAATTTTTGTGTCCGTTCAAAGCATGGCATCCCATTAGACTGATACGCGATGACACAGGAGAAGATTTGTTTGGCGGCCACCTTCCAGCAACAGAGACAATTTCTAGTCACTGTTAAGTCAGCAAGCCACCATTAGCTTTTTACTTTAGACTTTTTACCTGTAAGCCTACTTTAAGCTAGAAAGGTTGATTCTTTTTCACCTGTACTCTGGCTTAAAACCAGGTTCCACCGAGATTTGAACTCGGATTGCTGGATTCAGAGTCCAGAGTGCTAACCATTACACCATGGAACCATAACATGGAATTACTACATGGGTTTGCTAGGTAGGTTCTACAATCATATCCACATGTATGATATTGAAGGCACACAACAATCACAACAAAGATACAATGAAAAAGCAGAAATTACTGGCTAACTTTAGTAATTTAGTAAGCCAAGCGTTCACAGAGGATGTGGGAAAAGGCAAGTCAAGAAAAGGTTTTGAAGGACTTGCCACAAACAATGAAACCAGCAGCAGATAGGTATACTGTGTACAAACACATGGTAACTTTACATGGGTTGACAATGAAGATGCTCACAAAAGGTGGGGCTGTACTCACAATTCCGTATCTTGTGCATATTGGTGTGCCCTAAAATACAAAGAATTGCTAGGCTCTTTTTTTCCCAATATCATGTTTGAGACATAAGTTCCAAAGGAAAACACTTGCTGTCAGAAGAGGGATTCTAACCCATGCCTCAAGTGGAGACTGCGACCTCAACGTAGCGCCTTGGACCGCTCGGCCATCCTGACTGAATGAACAAATTTTTAGTAGGAATTGTCACAAAAATGATAATACACTAAATCAAATATGTCATGATATCGTAAGTTCTTAGGCATCCAGGTCATAGATATCAAGGGAAGATTTCTCATTTGTCAGTCCAAATAGATGGGCATGTATTGAGACATGGAAGAAAGTCACCAGGGTGGCAATGTGCTTGACAATGGCAATACACTGTGCGGGATGTGAAGGCATCTTACTGACTTTGTACCCCAATGTGCAATACAGGCTAAACCCTGGGGTGAGAATCAAGATCCACCAATGTTTCTGTCCTCAATGTCCACCTGAGTCCAGAAATGTCACAGTAGGCCAAAATGTCCACCAATTAGCCACGTGAAAGCATTAAAAAGACATCTATTATTTGAACAAGATTCCCAGAGGGCGTGTGGCCAGCCAGTACTGATGTGACCCTCACCTCAGTATTCAAAGGGACCACCTGAGGTCCCAGTACTTTGTCGCCAGAATTTTTGTGTCCGTTCAAAGCATGGCAACCCATTAGACTGATCCGCGATGACACAGGAGAAGATTTGTTTGGCGGCCACCTTCCAGCAACAGAGACAATTTCTGGTCACTGTTAAGTCAGCAAGCCACCTCAAGCCAACGTTCGCTTTTTACTTTTGACCTGTAAGCCTACTTTAAATTAGATGTGGAAAGTGGAAAGGTTGATTTTTTTTTCACCTGTACTCTGGTTTAAAATCAGGTTCCACCGAGATTTGAACTCGGATCACTGGATTCAAAGTCCAGAGTGCTAACCATTACACCATGGAACCATAACATGGAAGTCCTACATGGGTTTGCTAGGCAGGTTCTACAATCATATCCACATGTATGATATTGAAGGCACACAACAATCACAAAAAACATACAATGAAAAAGCAGAAATTACTGGCTAACTATAGTAATTTAGTGAGCTAAGCTTTCACATAGGATGTGGGAAAAGGCAAGTCAAGAAAAGGTTTTGAAGGACTTGCCACAAACAATGAAACCAGCAGTAGATAGGTCTACTGTGTACAAACACATGCTAACTTTACACGGGTTGACAATGAAGATGCTCACAAAAGGTGGGGCTGTACTCACAATTCCGTATCTTGTGCATATTGGTGTGCCCTAAAATACAAAGAATTGCTAGGCTCTTTTTTTCCCAATATCATGTTTGAGACATAAGTTCCAAAGGAAAACACTTGCTGTCAGAAGTGCGATTCAAACCCACTCCTCCAGTGGAGACTGCGACCTGAACGCCAGCAGCCGCCCGAGCGACTGTCTAATGTTGAAAAATGTCGGCCAATTGCTGTCGTAGTTTTAACATTCCCAACCAATGGCGTTCGCGGCTTCAACATTCTGCAACCAATCACATTCGCGGCTTCAACATTGCTTCAACATTCAGCGACGAATCGTCTTCCCAGCTCCAAGCTGCGATTTTTGTTTTTCCGGAGGGGGCCGCCATCGTTCATATTTACTCAAGCGAAATGGTGAGTGTTTATTACAGTGCTGTATGTATATAATGTATATTTAAATATAGAAGTAATTTAGCATTGTCATTATGTCATATCGATTGATTTAGTTATCTAACGTGACGTTATCAAAGTCTCCGTCTCGTCTGCCGAAGTTTGCTAATGTAAAGGTGGATTTTAGGTAACATTAGCTTATGAGTAACGTTACCGTGTTTTGACAACAAAAAACGTTGACTTTGAAGGAGAATATTTGAAACCAATTTGTAAATGTAGATGTATAAACGAATATGACGTTAGTACATGGTTGTCACGTGAATAATATAGCTACAACTTGACGTTAATGTGAAAAAAAAATGCTAACACTAACGTTAGTTAGCTAACGTTGCACTGTAATAGCTGGTGTCTAACTTCTGTTTAATGCCACTATTTTTAGCATTTCATCCACGTAATGTTAACACTTTTATGGTGGGTATACGTCAGTTTAGTGTCCCAAATTCAAAACAATGTCCTTAATTATGAACCTGCTAAACCACCTGTTTAACAGGTGTTATGGTTAGGGGAACAACCTGTCTCAAATAATACCCTCATCATTTGGGACACTCAGTTTTTGGCAAATCATTTGTGACACTAAACCTTTATGGTGATCATTTAACATTAGTGTTAACGTCACGCAATCACAGTATTAATAGTATTACACTGTTCAAGTTTTAAAGCAGGGTATTATTTACAATATTGTGGCCTTTCTAACTATTCTGAGAAGAGATGACATAAATGTAGGCTTAGTATGATAAGTTAATGACAACGTCAATATTATATCCATTGTATGTAACGCCAGATTATTCATAAGATTATTAATATTATGCCTATGGTATTAACACTGTCTTCTGTCTATCTGCCTAAAAAAATATACAACTAGCTTTCTAATTAATGATATTTATCAGCACACACTAAGAATACATATTTATAATGGGAATCTGGTTAATTCATGAGCTGTGTTTCAAACACAGCCTAGGTATGTTATGCCACCCACTGCATTTTTCATATCATTATTACAATATAACGCCCATGGTCTGACTTACATGTTCCAGCACTTATGTTGTTTTCATGTATTGATGTCACCAAACTAGGCAAAATCACACAAAGGCATGGGAGACTCGGAGTGGATGGCACGCTTGAGAAAGGTTGCCAGCACGGGGGCCTGGCCTGCAGGTGAGGGAAACAGGCCAGCCCCCAGGCAGACGAAGTGGTACGAGCTGTATCAAAGGGTATGAGTATATTCATGGCACAGTATATTAATCGTTATTTACTCTTAAGACATTTTGCTTATTATAACTTGTATCAAATATAATACAAGGCTAGGTTCCAATTAGTTAATAAACATGTAATGAGCAAATCATTTACATCAGATCTCTCTCTGTCACGACACAAATGAAAATCAGTTTTTGTATCTGTGTTTAATTCAATCAAATGTACAACTACTTTTTTTTTTTTAGATTGAGAAATGCCCGATGCAAAAACAAGGACAAATGTCCTTGTTTGGCCAAGTGAGGAAGTGTCTGTGTGGATTCCACAATCAGAAGGTAACACTGGTATATTTAAGAGTCAAATGTTTGTGTGTGTGCATTTCAATACACAAACTAATCAGTGATGTATCTATGCTGCCATGAAACAACAACCAACTTCTGTTCAGGCAGCAGCAGGGCAGCAGACTGTGGCCCAACACACTGCAACAGCGGGTCTGGTCCAAGCAACTGTGGGGCAGCAGAGTGCAGCACTGGGACTGGGAGTGCCGGGGGCGGTGGGCCATAAGCAGCGACCATCGTTGAATTTGTCAATGATAATTGGGCAGTTATTGACACTCATAAATTGACCCTGAATATTTGACATTTTGTTGGCTTAATTATTGTTTGACAATATTTGTTTTTATTGCCTTTTAGTTTACAAAGCCAAGATTTGGTGGAGCTCATCTTGATGCGGCAAAGCCAAATCTCAGTAAAGCCAGGCCCAGAATAGCAACCCAGGTAAGGTAGAGTCAAATAGCAAGTGTTTGAATTGTGTTATAAATACTAGTTACTTTGACTGAATGTTTTACAGACCCAAGTCAACGACCCCACCGACGAAAGGGCCAGTTCCTCAGCCAACATTGCTGTCTCAGTGAGTAACACTGTACAGAATAATAGTGTTTTGTGTAAAGCAGTTATATGAAACATTAACTTAAGGTTTGATTGTGTTGTAAATGCTATGAACATTTCAACGAAAGTGAGTATATTCTTTGCCATGTTTCATCAGGCTCCAGAGTCTCAGAGAGTTTCAGCTTCAGCACCTGTCCTCAGTCCAGTAGCAGTGTGTGCCACTGTGTCCGTAAGTAATCTAACATTATATTTAATACTTTGTAGAGCATCAGCCTAGTATTTTACTAGTGTTAAGTATGTTTGTGTATTGTTTTGTTATTGCAAAGACTGCTGACTCCAGGACAGAGACACCTGAAGCTGTAACATCGCTGCCCCGTTTGTGGTCAGAGGGCTTGCCCCCTGAAGTCCACAAATGGATTTTAAAGACAGTAATGAAGGTGGGGCCCAAGGGAAAACTGCAGCTTCAAGACCCCACAACCAAGCCCTCTCTACCACCAGGCTCCTGCTCCCGACCGCTTTTTTGCGCATCCACTTCTTGTCTGGATGCCCTACAAGTTGTGGAAAGTGAAGGTGGTCTGTCCCAACCCTGTCTGTGGACAGCATCAGCTCACAGGAGGCGGGCTGCACAAGAGGGCACGACAGTTCCTGGATGTGGACAGGATCTACACTATGGTGACAGAGACTCTAACCTGCACCAAATGTAGATCCACCCATGTGTCGTGGAGCCAGACTGTCCTGAAACAACTGGACTTGGCTCACAGATCTGAATTTCGGGTCATCCTGACACAAAAGTGAGTAATTTTTCTCTCGTGCCTTGTCAAACAGAATTGTGTAAAACATTGTAATTGATATATCTGTCTATGGCTGTTGAAGGTTTGCGTGTGACATCCGGGTGATCCATCTTCTGCGGCCTCGGTAACAGCCCAACGCGGGTTTTAAAGCAGCTGCGAGAGAACCATACAGAGGAGTGGCTGCATCGCGTAGCGAGGTACACCACAGAGTGTGTGGACTTCCTCCAACGCCCTGGACTGTTGCCCATGGTATTTCCTGAGCCTCCAGAGCCAGCTGTGGTGCCCAGCTGTAAGTGGCTCCTCTCTGTTTACAGCCAGGACATTTTGACAAGAGTGGATGACATCAAGGCCAGAATAACATCGACCTATGGCACCATTCTAAAAATGGATTCAACCAAAAAGGTTAAACGATCTTTTTATCTTTTAAAATAGGCTAGTGATATCATGAACTACTGCCTGTATTTCGGAATCATGCTAACAGACGCCCTATACTGTACATTTTGTGTGCTACAGATCACTAAGAAGCTTGCTGGAACAGCCAAGGGGACAGCACTCTGGCTCACCTCTGTGGGAAATGAGTACGGTCAGATTCTCATCAGTGTGCTGACCGCTCACGAGGGAGCTGGCCTGGACATGATGACAGCAGGGCTAGTGAAGAGATACCAGCAGGCTGGTGTGGATCCCCCTGTTGCCTTATATGTGGACTGTGGCTGCTGTACTGAGGTAGGGGAGACCAAGCTGCAGGCGAGATTCAGCGGGTGGCCAGACCTCACCATAAGACTGGATATATGGCACTTCATGCGCCGGCTTGCCCTGGGATGCACAACAGACGCCCATCAGTTGTACCCAATATTTATGTCCGGAGACCGGGGTTCGCGCCCCGCGTGTGGCAGTACCTTTGTCCCGCGTGTTGCATTTCCTTTGTCGGCGTGTCCCGCGTGTGACGGTTCCTTTCCCAGTTCTTTTTTTTTCCTAACCCCAACCGTCTCGTTATTGTGGCGTTTCATTTCCCGTGTCTTGCGAGTGGCGCCGCATTTCCCCGATCGCGAGTGGCGGCCCGTGCCGTTGTTTTGGCCGGCGTGTGGCGCCTCATTTCCCCGTAGTCGCGTCAGCATTTCCCCGATCGCGAGTGGTGGCCCGTGCCGTTGTTTTGGCCGGAGTGTGGCGCCTCATTTCCCCGTAGTCGCGTCAGCATTTCCCCGATCGCGAGTGGCGGCCCGTGCCGTTGTTTTGGCCGGCGTGTGGCGCCTCATTTCCCCGTAGTCGCGTCCGCATTTCCCCGATCGCGAGTGGCGGCCCGTGCCGTTGTTTTGGCCGGAGTGTGGCGCCTCATTTCCCCGTAGTCGCGTCAGCATTTCCCCGATCGCGAGTGGTGGCCCGTGCCGTTGTTTTGGCCGGAGTGTGGCGCCTCATTTCCCGCGTGAGTCGCGTCAGCATTTCCCCGATCGCGAGTGGCGGCCCGTGCCGTTGTTTTTGGCCGGAGTGTGGCGCCTCATTTCCCCGTAGTCGCGTCAGCATTTCCCTGATCGCGAGTGGCGGCCCGTGCCGTTTTTTTGGCCGGCGTGTGGCGCCTCATTTCCCCGTAGTCGCGTCCGCATTTCCCCGATCGCGAGTGGCGGCCCGTGCCGTTGTTTTGGCCGGAGTGTGGCGCCTCATTTCCCCGTAGTCGCGTCAGCATTTCCCCGATCGCGAGTGGCGGCCCGTGCCGTTGTTTTGGCCGGAGTGTGGCGCCTCATTTCCCCGTAGTCGCGTCAGCATTTCCCCGATCGCGAGTGGCGGCACGTGCCGTTGTTTTGGCCGGCGTGTGGCGCCTCATTTCCCCGTAGTCGCGTCCGCATTTCCCCGATCGCGAGTGGCGGCCCATGCCGTTGTTTTGGCCGGCGTGTGGCGCCTCATTTCCCCGTAGTCGCGTCCCCCAGAGCAGGTTCGAAAAGCGTGACCTGTACACGTTCAAAAGTCGTTGCATATACACGAAAAAAACGTCTAAATCATAACCTGTCCACGACTTAATAGATTACAATAACGTAACTATTACACGACCTGGCGTGAGACCGGGTTGTCCTCTGCCACATCAGCCTGGCTCCTTCCTCTGCCACATCCAGCCTGGCTCCTTCCTCTGCCACATCCAGCCTGGCTCCCAGCACATCTGCAATGGCCTCTGGTGCATCCTTTGAGGCTGGAGTCGATGCTCAAGATGAAGATATGGTAAGTGTCAGTGTGATTAATTTAGATATGTATATGAGCTTAGCTCTTTTTTTAGTATATATGCACACATATTTTATTAAATCTGCAGCATCAATAACATGTCATAACAGCTCTATGTCAGTAAAGGTTTTACATTGCTATTTTCTAAACTGTTTCATCATTTGCACAGGCTGTTGATGACAGAAATATTCCGGGGTACCAGCACGTGGACAAACTTGGAGAGTACTCTCTGTGTCTCAGCAACCAGCAGGCAGGCCAAATTCGAACACTGTGGGACAGCTTGTCTGATGGAGACAAACAGCGGGTGATTTTTACTGCACGACACCAGGAGAGACTTTTGAGTGGTCGCTACAGAACACCCAAGAATCCCTCAAAAACGGCTGGTGTGGAGAGCACCACCCGTTGCATGCTAGGTGCGAGCAGCGCACCTGCTCAGTGGCCTAGCTGCTGTAGGTTGGTGGAGAACATTTTTATAAGACTCTGCAACATTCACCAGTCCCCAGTAGGGAAAGGAAAGAGGGCCAAATCAAGGTGGTCCATAATTCTAAGAGACTACAACAAGATCAGGCAGCTTGTGGTTGGCAACTATCTGGTGATGTAGGAGACAGAACTTCAGCTGGTTTTTATGAACCAAAACACCCTAATTACATGGCACAACGAAAGGCTGAAGAGGCAGGAGCTGTCGGTGGTGCTCCAGGGTATATCATTACCTCCAGCCCTCCCTGTGTCTGAAGAGCCTCTTCAGGAGGCAAGAGTGCTCCCTGCTGTACCTGTGCCAGCAAGACTAGAACATCAGTACCAGCTGCCGCAGAGTACAGCAGGTCAGGCCAAACAGAGACAGATAGCCCTACGTCCCATCATGCCAAAGTTGCCTGTGTTTTTAGCGCCCTCAGTACCAGGACCCTTACTCACACCTCCGACCCTCACACCAGCAGGACAAACTGTACGGCTAGTACCAGTAGCCATGCCCATGTCTGTGGTTCAGAGCACCATGCCACAAACTAGTGGAACTACCACCACGGCGGATGCTGGAGCCACTACAAAAAGGCCATACAGACGCACTGTAGAAGCCAATACATGTAAGAAGTGTGGCCAGTTCCGTACCGCAGACACTGGACACAGTCATTACCGTGGCAGAGTGTATTGCCCTCAGTCGGAGACTCTCACAAAAGCTCAGTGGCTGGAGGAAATGAGAAAAAAGTTCTCCAAATAATCATGTACACGTACTGTAAATAGTAGTTGTAATAATAGTTGTAATAATTATACTGTAAATAGTTTAAAATAGTGTTTGTTTGATAATTGATTTCTGCTTGCTGTGAATAGTTTTTACATTTGAAGTGTTCATTGTATTTTTTGTACTTTTTATGGTGGGTTTTAATTAAATCTTTAAAAAAAAATCTTGATGTATTCCACTTTTTCTAAGAACAAACAAAACTGGTGTAGACCAAAGACAGTTTGTGTAAACAGCACAACATTATAATAATAATAATAATAATAATGGTGATGACAACATGCAATAACAGATAGTTACATGGTATGCTATTTAAACTCTATTGTCTTAAACTAATTACTATGATTTTACACTAGAAAAAACAAATATACATGAGGAGAAGTTTTAGAATGTGGGTCAGCAATGGAAAGATCCATTACCCAAGTTATGGCATGAGGCCTTTGATGTGGACATTCTGGTCCTTGAGGAAGGTAGGAGAAGGGTAAAAAAAAGAACAATTAGACATTCTCATACATAGTACAGTGTATCAATTTTCATTTATGAAGGATGCCAAACAATCCTTACAATTAGACCAAAAGGAAGCATTTCTGTAAGGTGTAGGGAAGAACTTCACAAGAATTATTTATTTACATTTATTATTTATTGTATCACTATAATGTTATTAGCTTTATAACTGAGGGACACCCCCAAATAAGGCAATACACTGTTTTTAACCTGGATAACTGGACTAAAATAATGAAACTGATGAATTATCTGCCCTGTATTGGACTAGATAACAAAACTGTTCATTTTAACAAACAGTAGTGGGCAGTAAAACGCCTAGACTGGCAGGTAGACTTAAAGTTCCACAGGTCAACGGTTCAAAACCCACCCGCGGCTTGCCTGAACAATTTAAAACGTCCAAAAAATTATATAAGTGTTCATGAGGGGCTAAAACACCTTAATGTCTTCAATTTTTTCCTTTTTTCCTCCTTTTTTCTCTTTTTCCTTCTTTTCTTCTTTCTTTTTTTTCCCCCCCTTCTCCCCCCTTCTTCCCCTCTTAGACAGCCGATTGTTCCCCAGCTTACTTCCAGCTTTGTTGGGATTCGCCCGTTTTCAGCGGCAGTTTCAAAATATGAGATTTTCATAGTAAAGGGGTGTCAATGGGATTTTGAGCTTCTATGTATGTCCTATTTACCCACCGAACTGTCGTTATTCAACTATGACAGGGTAAAATCGGTTTTGCATTCTATCACCCCTTTAAAGGAACACGCCGACTTATTGGGAATTTAGCTTATTCACCGTAACCCCCGGAGTAAGACAAGTGGATACATACCCTTCTCATCTCCGTGCGTGCTGTAATGCTGTCTGACGGCTCCAGCGGCATCAGGCCAGCACAGAACATGCAGGTGAATGGTTCCAGTAATCCTACTGCTCCCAATAAGTGACAAAATAACACCAACATGTTCCTATTTACATGTTGTGATTTGTAGAGTCACAGCGTCTACAAAAAACAACATAACATGAGACACAGCCGTCTTTTAACAGTAAACAAACCGGGAACTATATTCTCAGGTGGAAGAATATAGTACTTGGGCGGAGTGATATGCTCGCAGCAAGCCTGTCTGAGAATATAGTATGGTGCTAAAACAGTATCATAAGTATTTGTAACTTGTGAAACCTAATGCACAAATAAATGCAGAGGGATCCGTATCTGTAAGGCCAATGCACAAATAAATGCAGAGGGATCCGTATCTGTAAGGCCAATGCACAAATAAATGCAGAGGGATCCGTATCTGTAAGGCCAATGCACAAATAAATGCAGAGCTATTCGTATCTATAAAGGTGTAACTGTGTCCGTGACTCTTATTTGTAACTCGTATTTCATCATTTGTAAATGAACTTAGCATTTTTCAATGTAAATATACGTGTAAATCTCCTTCTATGTGTGTGGGTACTTTTGAGACTTTTTTTCCGCGCGGTTTGTGGCCAGAAGATATTCGTAACTCAGGTGACAATCCCAGCACTCTCCACTAGATGGCGGTGTTAAGTGACGATCCCAGCACTCTCCATAGATGGCAGTAATGCAACACTTATGGATGCCAACTGCTGTTAAACCACATGAAGAAGCCTTGTTAAATGTTTCAGAGAGACGGTTGGCACCCATAGACTGTATATGTTGGCACCATAGACATAATAGAATCTACTTCATGTTCCTCCACGTAAGTTGATATTATTAGGACTTTGTCGTCAGATAAATTACATTTATGTTTTCAGCATCATTGTTGCAGTGCATTTGCAATTTCCTTTGTGTTGTTATGGTGGAAGTTTGCTACTTTTTAGAATGTGCTAACAGCAAATAGTGATGCTAACTTAGCTAGCTCGTTAAAGTCAGGAATTTGCAGTATGAAATATTAAGCGCTGCTTAAACTGTTAGTGGGTCCAGTTGTAAAGCTAGTGAATGTATTTGGTAGGCCTATCATATGAAACTAGATGATCTAAGTTAAGTTAAACTATAAAGAATTTAAATTTAACATTTGCTCGACATATTGTAACCATGTTATTAGTACAGTAATTGCAACACACTGGGTTAAATACATGCTTCTCCTGTAAGACAAAATGTATGTGCAGTTGTACACTCTGACAAAAAATGATAGTTTAATCACTGAATCTGCCATGTTTTACAGCTCAGATGCTGTCCTGGACACCTGTTTGACGAGGTTTACCTGGACCCACAAGACTCTCCTCACAGTATGAAGGTATTGTGGGACAGGTGCCATACTTCTTCTGCCAAGTGATGATGGTCTGAAGACAACACAGCATCATAAGGAAAGATTCAGTATCCACAGGATGACTTCTGTGACCTGACAACCTACATTACCAGCTGACACATCCTCAGTAGAAAATAAACCCTTTAGTCTGGGTGAGGACATGATGTGGACAGTTATCTGCTACTCTGTGCATTATGTATACACACTTTATATTTCCATTTCATTGACCATGAATAAAATGCTTTATTTCTATGCAGAATTTGGTCATTTTTAAATTCAGTAGTAAGGGTCCTGAAGTGTTATATAACATGTTTTTTTCACAAAGACGTTTAAACAGGTGATATGTCTGATTTAATACATGTAGAAGGGTCAAACACTAAGTCCTTTTAACATCCTGACTATAAAAATGTAATCCTTTAAGGCAGGTAATAGTGACAGTAAGCAACACAAAACATTTAACAGTTATATACTTTGACAGATGACAATATTAATGAAACTAAAGTATTTTGGAAAGGGTATTAAATCTAATCTGCAGCTTGAAAAACATTTCACATCATAAATATAACGGACGGATAAAAACTTGAAGTGAAATTCTATTAGTTACTTTGTGAAACAAGAGTCCCTTTCACACAGCCTGATCAATGTCTATGGACAATACAGTTCTTACAGTAGCAGTTAATACTTCAGTTACTGAGCAGTTGAGAAGTATGACACCTGTGGAGCAATAACTTCCTCCTGATGGTTTCTCATACTTTGAGGAGAGTCTGGTGGGTCCAAGTACACCTCATCAGTGGTCAGTCAGATCAGTAAAACACAGCAGATTCAGTGTTAGATTGAACTAACTAGGCTATCATTTTTTATCACGATGTACAACTGCACATACATTTGGTCTTGAATAAAGGAGCAGTGTAGTGAAGGTGCTAGTTCTGGCTTTATCACCAGGTTCACTCAGGTATGTCAGCCAGAACACCACTTAAGGCAAATATTCCAGAGTATGAAATGAAGAGCTGAGAGATGGTTCTTATTCTGTTTATTTCTTCCTTTTTCTTGTTTGAGTTTGAGTGTGTTTGGTTCCTATAAAGAGAGAAACATAATACAAATGAATAAAGGAAACATACTGTTTGTATACACTCATTCCACCTTAAGCAGTAATAACATTACCAAACATAATATAAACAATAGCTGGAATATGGCTATATATCTCAAACTCCAATTCAACCCATTATTATATGGGATTCTCAGACATTTTCGCCCATCTGTTAAGTTACTGCTAACATAGACAACACTTCATGTTATGAATGATACGCTTTAAAGCCTCCAACAACAAAACGGCTGGATGCTTTTATTTTGAAAACCTAGCAAAGCCTCGCTAGATACACCTTGATAGCGGTACAGGAAACAATATGTAACACCACTTACTTCTTATTGTACTCAACCACAAAAGTATTGAACAATCCTGACAAGTAGTAAAAGTATAAACATAAACACGATGCTAGCTACATGTTTAGACCTGACGTACCGAGTCGGGTGAGCCAAAGGCGAACGTGGATATAATTAGCACAATGGTTGCGTAGCGTAGCAACCCCTTAAACTCCTAGCTAACTCTCATCCACATCAAATAGCAGAAATAACAGCTGGTTTAACGAAGAAATACAATATCACGATGCAGCAGATATACTTACTATTCTCATTTACGCACACTCTGAAGAAAAGGTACCGCTCACAACTACAATCCAACTGACCAACTAACTGTATCATACTTATATCAACTATATATGTCAGCTATAATATAGCTACCAGCACACACTTGGCCACCCTGTTAACAGCAATGAAAAAACGGGAGTAAACGTGAAACATAAAACACAATATGATCAACTGTACTAAATAATAGCAACACTAACATAACTTAGCGCTTAATAATATTTCAGACTGCCATACAAAGACCAAGCAAGCCCATGTTACAAGCCTGACTTTAACGAGCAAGCTAGCTAGCTAAGTTAACATCGTTGATTAAGCTGTACAAGAACGTGAATGTTAGCACACTCTAAAAAGTAGCGAACTGTCACTGCCGCCATAACAACGCAAAGCGAATTGTAAATGCACTGCAACAATGATGCTGAAAACATGAATGTAATTTATCTGACGACAAAGTCCTAATAATGTCAACTTACCTGGAGGAACATCCATTGACATATATAAACAACATCAAGTAGATTTTGCGAACAGTGTAGCTAGGCTTCTTCACAACTTTCATTTATTTTAACAGCGGTTGGAATCCATAAGAGTTGCATTACTGCCATCTAGTGGAGAGTGCTGGGATTGTCACCTGAGTTACGAATATCTTCTGGCCACAAACCGCGCGGAAAAACAGTCTCAAAAGTACCCACAGACATAGAAGGAGATTTACACGTATATTTACATTGAAAAATGCTAAGTTCATTTACAAATGATGAAATACGAGTTACAAATAAGAGTCACGGACACAGATACACCTTTATAGATACGAATAGCTCTGCATTTATTTGTGCTTTGGCCTTACAGATACGGATCCCTCTGCATTTATTTGTGCATTGGCCTTACAGATACGGATCCCTCTGCATTTATTTGTGCATTGGCCTTACAGATACGGATCCCTCTGCATTTATTTGTGCATTAGGTTTCACAAGTTACAAATACTTATGATACTGTTTTAGCACCATAATATAGTTCCCGGTTTGTTTACTGTTAGAAGATGACTGTGTCTCATGTTACGTTGTTTTTTGTACACGCTGTGACTATACAAATCACAACATGTAAATAGGAACATGTTGGCGTTATTTTGTGACTTTTGTCACAATTTGGAGCAGCAGGATAGTTGGAACCAGTTACCTGCAGGATCTGTGCTAGGCTAAGCTAATGCTGGAACCGTCAGGCAGCGTTACAGCACGCACGGAGATGAGAAGGGTATGTATCGACTTGTCTTACTCTGGGGGTTACGGTGAATAAGCTAAATTCCCAATAAGTCGGCGTGTTCCTTTAAAAGGAGGTTCCACCGAGATTTGAACTCAGATCCCTGGATTCAGATTCCAGAATGCTAACCATTACACCATGGAACCACTGGATGGACAGCATCCGATGCGAAAACACACGCCTATTAACTCGATAATTTAGCCGTAAAGTAGGCTTTCAACTCAGGACAGCGCCACTTCTCACAAATACAGATAGTATTGGAGATGAAAAGATTAACATAACTAAGGTTGTAGAAACTTTGTCAGGTGGGTTAAGAAGTTTGTTTATTGTAGAACACCAGGGGAGCACGCAAAAGCCAAACAGTAACGGTAGGAGGTAAACATCAGTCAATATTGAGAAGTGTGAGCCTCAAAGCCGAATGAGCATCACAAGTTTCGTGTGGATTGCATTTACTGTGGCAGAGATATTGCAATTGCAAATTTCCCATTGAAATGCATTGAGTTATTGGCCAAAACAAATAAGCGTTGCTTATTAGCGCCCCCTAAAGGCTGATATATGCCAAATTTGGTACAGAGCATCATAGTGGGATGTTGAACAAGGATCTCAAGTCCTTTGCTGATAACATTTAATTTGGCAGAGATATGATAAAGTTAGAGTTTATTAGCTAGCTAGGAAAATTTGTTTGTCAAATGTGCATACTTTAACATAGCAAAATTCCTTGAGTAACTTTTGGTCAGGTCCATCTGGAGATGCTATCTACAAGGTTTCGTGCAGATGTCCCATAGGCCATGCCCACTTTGACCCCTCAGTACCCCACTCGAGGGTTGGCCTCAGGAGTGGCCCTAGATGGAACCCATCAAATTTAGTAAAAATTGGATGAGCCGTTCATGAGATATAAACTTTTTGTACTTGTAGCGCCCCCTAGTGACCAATTTTCGTAAAATGCATGGAGGACCTTCAGAGGGTCATGGAAAATAAGATTCTAAAGTTAGGCGTTGATAGCATTTATTTTGGCCAAGATATGGCAAAGTTGGTGTTTTCATAGTTAGCTACACAAATTAATTTGTGCGTAATATGGTTCCTACAGACTCGGACTGGGACCCCTAATTAAGAAGTACATGTGCAAAGGCATGTGCATAGTGTATCTACTGAATGTAACTAAATGAGTTTTGTGTGTGTGACAGTGTGTGCTTGCACTCGTGGGTTGCATAAAGGAGAGAGTGTGTGTGTGTGTGTGTGTTTGTGTGTGTGTGTGT
>JABUOV010000352.1:0-5000 GCA_025617405.1 Perca schrenkii
ACACACAGACACAGACACACACACACACACACACACAGACACACACAGACACACACACACACACACACACAGACTATAGAGACAATAGTTCACCTTAATGTGTTTCTGAGAACATGTGAAGAGATAAATAGGCCATGCAGTTCCTGAATCTGTCTTCATTTCACATCAACAAAGGTCAGTTTAAGAGATTTTCGTCTATTCTGCTGGGTAGTCGCGTCACGTTTTTTAACATTACTATTTTCTAGAGATGACACGATACCATTTTTTGCTTCCCGATACCGATTCCGATACCTGAACTTGCGTATCGGCTGATAGCGAGTACCGATCCGATACCAGTGTGTCATATATTTCATTATGTTTTAACAGCTGTATACTACTATCCCTGTATGGATGTGATATGATTTCTATCAGGTTAAACTCTTTGTGAAACATGAACAAACACAAACAATGAATGCCACAGAACTTTCTTTTATTCTCCAGTTTGACAGTCAGTTATAACGGAAAAAGAACATAAATAAACTACTTTAACGTAGATTTTCTTTAGGGGCTTTATTACGTGGTATCGGATCGGTGCATAAACTCCAGTACTTCCCGATACAGATACCAGCGTTTTAGGCAGTATCGGAGCCGATACCGATACTGGTATCGGTATCAGACCATCTCTACTATTTTCTTTGGATGTCGTATTGTATTTACATGTTCAAAATAAAAGCTATAACCCCCTTAACGCCGACTGTTGCTAATTTGCATCAAACCCCTTCCATTCCGACTGCAGGCGAGATAGCGTGGGTGTATTCCCCTCAATGCCAGTTTGTTTACATTTGATACATACCTAGGAACCTTTTGCACACACTGGTTTCTCGTAGGACCGGTCGGAGGGGGAACTACATCCGGTTCACGGAAGCAAAATTAACCCTAACCCTAACCCCTAACCCTAACCACTAACCCCTAACCCTAAAAAAGACTTATTATTTTAATTTTATTATTACGAATTGAAATACTTGCCTCAAGATTTTAGCATAATTATACACATGCCATTGGTTTTATGCATTTTTTGCTAACAGTTTGCTTTTATTTATATGATGTATTTTAAATTATTTATGTTATTTATTGTGTGGCACTTTTTTATTTACTTATTTTTTTCTTCTTAAAGCACTTTTAACATTGCACTTATTATTAACCCTGAATGATATGTGTATGGATATTTTTCCTGTCCATGTCCTTTTAATGCACATTTACAGATACAACATGTCCCTTTAATGGACATTTATACAACATGTCTCTTTAATGCACATTTATACAACATGTCCATTTAATGCACATTTATACAACATGTCCATTTAATGGATATTTATAAAACATGTCCCTTTAATGGACATTTATACAACATGTCCCTTTAATGCACATTTATACAACATGTCCCTTTAATGGACATTTATACAACATGTCCCTTTAATGGACATTTATACAACATGTCTCTTTAATGCACATTTATACAACATGTCCATTTAATGCACATTTATACAACATGTCTCTTTACTGCACATTTATACAACATGTCCATTTAATACACATTTATACAGCATGTCCCTTTAATGCACATTTACAGATACAACATGTCCCTTTAATGGACATTTACAAAATGTCTCTTTAATGCACATTTACACATACAACATGTCCCTTTAATGGACATTTACAACATATCTCTTTAATGGACATTTACAAAAACAACATGTCTCTTTAATGGACATTTACAACATGTCTCTTTAATGCACATTTACACATACAACATGTCTCTTTAATGGACATTTATAGATACAACATGTCTCTTTAATGCACATTTACACATACATGTCTCTTTAATGCACATTTACACAACATGTCCCTTTAATGGACATTTACACATACAACATGTATCTTTAATGCACATTTACACATACAACATGTCTCTTTAATGGACATTTATACAACATGTCTCTTTAATGGACATATACACATACAACATGTCCCTTTAATGGACATTTACACATACAACATGATCTCTTTAATGGACATATACACATACAACATGTCCCTTTAATGGACATTTACACATACAACATGATCCTTTAATGGACATTTACACATACAACATGTCCCTTTAATGGATATTTACACATACAACATGTCCCTTTAATGGACATTTACACATACAACATGATCCTTAAATGGACATTTACACATACAACATGTCCCTTTAATGGACATTTACACATACAACATGATCCTTTAATGGACATTTACACATACAACATGTCCCTTTAATGGACATTTACACATACAACATGTCCCTTTAATGGACATTTACACATACAACATGATCTCTTTAATGGACATTTACACATACAACATGTCCCTTTAATGGATATTTACACATACAACATGTCCCTTTAATGCACATTTACAGATACAACATGTCTCTTTAATGCACATTTACACATACAACATGTCTCTTTAATGGACATTAACAGATAGAACGTATCTCTTTAATGGACATTTACAGATAGAACGTATCTCTTTAATGGACATTTAACAGATAGAACGTATCTCTTTAATGGATATTTACAGATAGAACGTATCTCTTTAATGCACATTTACAGATAGAACGTATCTCTTTAATGGACATTAACAGATAGAACGTATCTCTTTAATGGACATTTACAGATAGAACGTATCTCTTTAATGGACATTTACAGATAGAACGTATCTCTTTAATGGACATTTACAGATAGAACGTATCTCTTTAATGGACATTTACAGATAGAACGTATCTCTTTAATGGACATTTACAGATAGAACGTATCTCTTTAATGGACATTTACAGATAGAACGTATCTCTTTAATGCACATTTACAGATAGAACGTATCTCTTTAATGGACATTTACAGATAGAACGTATCTCTTTAATGCACATTTACAGATAGAACGTATCTCTTTAATGGACATTAACAGATAGAACGTATCTCTTTAATGGACATTTACAGATAGAACGTATCTCTTTAATGGACATTTACAGATAGAACGTATCTCTTTAATGCACATTTACAGATAGAACGTATCTCTTTAATAGACATTTACAGATAGAACGTATCTCTTTAATGGACATTTACAGATAGAACGTATCTCTTTAATGGACATTAACAGATAGAACGTATCTCTTTAATGGACATTTACAGATAGAACGTATCTCTTTAATGGACATTTACAGATAGAACGTATCTCTTTAATGGACATTTACAGATAGAACGTATCTCTTTAATGGACATTTACAGATAGAACGTATCTCTTTAATGGACATTTACAGATAGAACGTATCTCTTTAATGGACATTTACAGATAGAACGTATCTCTTTAATGGACATTTAACAGATAGAACGTATCTCTTTAATGCACATTTAACAGATAGAACGTATCTCTTTAATGGATATTAACAGATAGAACGTATCTCTTTAATGGACATTAACAGATAGAACGTATCTCTTTAATGGACATTTACAGATAGAACGTATCTCTTTAATGGACATTTACAGATAGAACGTATCTCTTTAATGGATATTAACAGATAGAACGTATCTCTCTAATGGACATTTACAGATAGAACGTATCTCTTTAAAAGATATTAACAGATAGAACGTATCTCTTTAATAGACATTAACAGATAGAACGTATCTCTTTAATGGACATTTACAGATAGAACGTATCTCTTTAATGGGCATTTACAGATAGAACGTATCTCTTTAATGGACATTAACAGATAGAACGTATCTCTTTAATGGATATTAACAGATAGAACGTATCTCTTTAATGGACATGAACAGATAGAACGTATCTCTTTAATGGACATTTATAACAATGTGAGTTTATTCGCGAGTTAACTGTGCATGGTCATTAGATTGCTCACGATTAAATATGTAAGTGATTAACATTCCTAAAATATAAATATAAATATATATGTATATAAGTATATATGTATATATGTATATAAGTATATATGTAAGTATGTATATAAGTATATATGTAAGTATGTATATAAGTATATATGTATATATGTATATATGTAAGTATGTATATAGTATATATGTATATATGTATATAAGTATATATGTAAGTATGTATATAAGTATATATGTATATATGTATATAAGTATATATGTATATATGTATATAAGTATATATGTAAGTATGTATATAAGTATATATGTATATATGTATATAAGTATATATGTAAGTATGTATATAAGTATATATGTAAGTATGTATTTAAGTATATATGTATATATGTATATAAGTATATATGTAAGTATGTATATAAGTATATATGTATATATGTATATATGTATATATGTATATATGTATATAAGTATATATGTATATATGTATATAAGTATATATTTATATATGTATATAAGTATATATGTATATATGTATATAAGTATATATGTAAGTATGTATATAAGTAAATATGTATATATGTAAGTATGTATATAAGTATATATGTAAATATGTATATAAGTATATATGTAAGTATGTATATAAGTACATATGTAAGTATGTATATAAGTACATATGTAAGTATGTATATAAGTATATATGTAAGTATGTATATATGTATATGTAAGTATGTATATAAGTACATATGTAAGTATGAATATAAGTATATATGTAAGTATGTATATATGTATATGTATATATGTATATAAGTATATATGTAAGTATGTATATAAGTATATATGTATATATGTAAGTATGTATATAAGTATATATGTAAGTATGTATATAAGTATATATGTAAGTATGTATATAAGTACATGTGTAAGTATGTATATAAGTACATATGTAAGTATGTATATAAGTATATATGTAAGTATGTATATAAGTACATATGTAAGTATGTATATAAGTACATATGTAAGTATGAATATAAGTATATAAGTATATATGTAAGTATGTATATATGTATT
>JABUOV010000352.1:10000-12500 GCA_025617405.1 Perca schrenkii
TGGTCATTTTATCACTGATAAAATGACAGATGATGAAGATATTTACAGGCAATAGTCTCTTACGTAAATTTAGGGCATGTACGGCTGGTGTAAAGATATCTCTGTTCAAAGCATATTGCACACCGTTGTATACTGCGCACTTGTGGTCAAACTATAAAAAGGCAAGTCTTTTAAACTTGAAAGTAGCATATAATGACGCAATGAGAATATTACTCACAAGACCAAGATGGTGTAGTGCAAGTGAGATGTTTGTGGTTGTAGAGTGAGAACCTTTCATGCTGTTTTAAGAAACCTAATGTTTAAATGTATGTGTCGGCTTAATGGGTCACTAAATGAAATAATAA
The DNA here is from genome assembly GCA_025617405.1 of Perca schrenkii. Lineage (NCBI taxonomy): Eukaryota > Metazoa > Chordata > Actinopteri > Perciformes > Percidae > Perca > Perca schrenkii. The sequence continues at coordinate 10,345 of JABUOV010000352.1, forward strand.
TGGGCTTAACTGACATACGTCTAAGCACTACACGCTACCAATCCCTTATGTGGAAACACTGGTATAATTGTCTCCTGGTAGAACAATCATTTTCTTTTTAAATTTGTTTGTTTTTATATTTATTACATGTGTAGGTAGGTGTGTTTTATGGATATGTATTTATGTATTGTTGTGGGTGATTTGGACCTTGAGTCTGTAATAAAAGTTTGATGATGTTGATGTTGATGATGATGATAGATAGATAGATAGATAGATAGATAGATAGAGAGAGAGAGAGAGAGAGAGAGAGATAGATAGAGAGAGAGAGAGAGAGAGAGAGAGATAGATAGATAGATAGATAGATAGATAGATAGAGAGAGAGAGAGAGAGAGAGAGAGAGAGATAGATAGATAGATAGATAGAGAGAGAGAGATAGATGGATAGATAGATAGATAGATAGATAGATAGATAGATAGATAGATAGATAGATAGATAGATACTCAAGATGGCGCCGCAGAATGGTGACACGGTGTGTTGGTGCGCTCTGTTTTGTTTTGTTTTGTGTTTTAACTATGTTTCTTGCGATGGTACCCGTATCTCATTCACCAGTGAAGAGCTCGTGAACTTCAGGGGAACAATACCATCGGACTTATTTCCCACTTTTCTTCTCCCTTCACTGGAAATTTTGGACATTCTGGTCAAAGGTGCGCTCACCTTTGCTCATGCAGCGAAACGCCCGGAGGAGAGGGAAACGGGCCGGTGTGCTTGTGCGTCTCCGCCAGCGAGGATTACGCACACCATTACCGGGAATATTCCTCTCTAACGTGCGCTCACTGCCCAACAAACTGGAGGAACTACAACTGCTGTTGGTCAGAAACAGGGACTTTTTCTCATCTGCTGTTTTGTGCTTCACGGAGACGTGGCTCTGTGGATTAATACCGGACTCTGCGCTGCAGCTGGCAGGCTTCCAACTCTACAGAGCGGACAGAGACACGGACCTCTCCGGCAAAACTAAAGGTGGAGGAATCGGTTTCTACATCAATAGCGGTTGGTGCAACGACGTGACAGTGATCCAGCAGCATTGTTCTCCTAACCTGGAATATTTCATTATAAACTGTAAGCCTTTTTATTCACCCCGTGAGTTCGCGTCATTCATCCTGGTCGGTGTTTACATCTCACCGCAGGCCAACGTGTAGGGACGCGCAGCGCATGCTTGCCGACCAGATTCTGTGCGTGGAGCGGACCAACCCGGAGTCCCTAGTTATTGTCCTTGGTGACTTTAATAAAGGGAACCTCACTCACGAACTCCCTAAATATAGACAGCATATTAAATGCCCGACCAGAGAGGAGAACATTCTGGATCACTGTTACACCACAGTCAGGGATTCTTATCACGCCGTCCCCCGTGCTGCACTGGGACACTCTGACCACGTCATGGTCCACCTGATCCCCACCTACGGGCAGAAACTAAAGCTCTGCAAACCTGTTGTGAGGACATCAAGGAAGTGGACCAGTGAGGCTGTGGAGGATCTCCAGTCGTGTTTGGATTCTACTGACTGGGATGTGTTCAGGACTGCTACCAACTGTCTGGATGAGTACACAGAGGCTGTGACGTCATACATCAGCTTCTGTGAGGACTGCTGTGTTCCATCATGCACCAGGGTGAGTTACAACAATGACAAACCCTGGTTCACAGCCAAACTCAGAAGGTTAAGGCTGGCTAAGGAAGACTCGTTCAGGAGTGGGGACAAAGACAGATTTAAAGAGTCAAAGTACAAGTTTAGCAAGGCGGTGAAGGAGGCTAAACGACGATACTCTGAGAAACTCCAAAACCAGTTCTCAGCTAATGACTCTGCAACTGTCTGGAAAGGACTTAGGCAGATCACCAACTACAAGCCTAAAACCCCCCCCCCACTCCTTCGATGACCGACACCTAGCCAACGACCTGAACGAGTTCTACTGTCGATTTGAAAGACAAAAGGTCAGTCCTGACACCATCCCCCCACGACACCTCCCTACAGCTACAGCCACTGTGCATCACCTCCACCTCACCCACCTCAGCAGGGCCCTGGGCCCCCCCCCCACCAATGCCCTCCTTAAAGGTCTCCACCTCCACCCCCCCTACCCACCTCAGTGACGACTCTCTCCATCCACGAGAGGGACGTCAACATACTCTT
>JABUOV010000352.1:20000-32500 GCA_025617405.1 Perca schrenkii
GCCTTGCATCGTTGCATTGTTGCATTGTTGCATCGTTGCATTGTTGCATTGTTGCATCGTTACATTGTTGCAGCCTTGCATCGTTACATTGTTGCATTGTTGCATCGTTACATTGTTGCATCGTTGCATTGTTGCATTGTTGCAGCCTTGCATTGTTGCATTGTTGCAGCCTTGCATTGTTGCATTGTTGCATTGTTACATTGTTGCAGCCTTGCATCGTTGCATTGTTGCAGCATTGCATTGTTGCATTGTTGCAGCATTGCATTGTTGCAGCCTTGTAGCCTTGCATTGTTGCAGCATTGCATTGTTGCAGCCTTGTAGCCTTGCATTGTTGCAGCATTGCATTGTTGCAGCATTGCATTGTTACAGCATTGCACCATTGCATTGTTGCAGCGTTGCAGCGTTTTAGCATTGCAGTGTTGCAGCGTTGCAGCGTTTTAGCATTGCAGTGTTGCAGCGTTGCAGCGTAGCAGCGTAGCAGCGTTGCAGCGTAGCAGCGTTGCAGCGTAGCAGCGTAGCAGCGTAGCAGCGTAGCAGCGTTGCAGCGTAGCAGCGTTGCAGCGTAGCAGCGTAGCAGCGTAGCAGCGTAGCAGCGTTGATAACAAGTAAATTATTCTAATTGTCAGTTTCATACATCATCGTTCTCCGCTCTTTTACATACGGCAAATAATATCCATTCCAGTGTTTCCTCTATGCATCCCGTGAGTCCGAGCTCAAGGCAACTGTCTGTGGTGAGTTCAAATGTCCTGTAATAACAGCAGGACAGTCGCATACTCTCTGTTAAAGTCAGCCGAACAGCTGTAGATCACGTTGTCGTAGCCTACCGGTTACAACCAGGCTCAGTGGGGAACGATGCGTTGATGAATTTTGGGTTAAAACAGCCCGGTGATGCTGTTCTGCCCTCATTCTTCTCCGTGAAGTTAGCTGGAAGCTAACGTAGCCGCAGCGTGACTGTCTTCCCAGCGTGGGACTCTTGGTGATCTGATCTCTCCACTAGCAGTTTAGTGGTTTCGACTCCGACAGTGGACACATATTGTCAGAGTCACTGAGCATCACTGGAGGTTTGTCCAGCCCGAAAACGCTAGCTGGCCTCGGGGGCGTGTGCGCACCGGGACGGCAGCTCGCGCTCGGTAGCGACGGTCGGGATGTTGATGTTGGGGTCTTCGTCATCGCCCTGGTAGCACTTGCCGAGGTTCTTGATGATGTTGAAGTTGGAGCGGGCTGTTTCTGCCAGACTGTTCTCCAGAATCCAGCCGTCTGACTCCGAGTCTGGGTCGCCCAGCCTCAGAACGTTCTCCATCGCTGTCTGCAGGTACCGGACCCCCGTCAGAACCAGCAGCTGCTCGGTGGGAGAAGACAAACACACACTGAATTTAGTTAGAGCTGCTCCCTCTTAGTGGATCAGTGGACTAATGGGTGGTTTTGGTATTAGTCAACTTAGATCTCTTCAGTCCATTAGTCATGTTTGATGCTGTTTTCATGCTGAATAACTTACAGTACAGGCCAAAAGTTTGGACACACCTTCTCATTCAATGCGTTTCCTTTTTATTTTCATGACTATTTACATTGTAGATTCTCACTGAAGGCATCAAAACTATGAATGAACACATATGGAATTATGTACTTAACAAAAAAGTGTGAAATAACTGAAAACATGTCTTATATTTTAGATTCTTCAAAGTAGCCACCCTTTGCTTTTTTGATAACTCCACAAACCCTTGGTGTTCTCTCAATGAGCTTCATGAGGTAGTCACCTGAAATGGTTTTACCTTCACAGGTGTGCTTTGTCAGGGTTCATTAGAGGAATTATTTCTCTTATTAATAAAAAAGCAAAGGCAGGCTACTTTGAAGAATCTAAAATATAAGACATGTTTTCAGTTATTTCACACTTTTTTGTTAAGTACATAATTCCATATGTGTTCATTCATAGTTTTGATGCCTTCAGTGAGAATCTACGATGTAAATAGTCATGAAAATAAAAACACATTGAATGAGAAGGTGTGTCCAAACTGTTTGTCATGCCTGCTCCTGTGTCAAGTTCTTGTTTTACGTTTGGTTCTCATTGTTGTAGATTCTTTCCATGTCTGGTTTTATTTTGAAGGTTTCTGTTAGTGTTCTTGTTCACTTCCTGTTTGTCTTTGTCCCGTCCATTGTGATTACATGTCCCCGCCCTAATGTGCTGCACCTGTGTCTCATTGTCTCTCCTGTTTTGTGTATTTAAGGTCAGTCTTCCCCTTACCCCAGTGCGAGATCGTCTGCTTCCTTTGTGTTCAGCCTTCAAGTGGTTTCCTAGTGTCCTGTTTTCTAGTTTGTTGTTTCCCTGGATTTTGACCACTGCCTGTTTTTCGGATTACCCTGTTTTCCTGCCGATTTGGACGCCTTTGCTTGTGAGTTTTATTGAGTCTCCAATAAACAGTTTTTTGGCGTTTTACGTACCTGAGTTGTGCATCTGTGTGTCCATACATCTGTGTGTGATACTTTTGGCCTGTACTGTATTTTTAATTATAATAATAATAATAATAATAATAATAATAATAATAATAATAATAATGATAATGTCTCACCTCAAAGAGCCAGATGAGCAGCACTGTGAGGCCGATGGACTGCAGGATTTGGGTGTAGTGCTCCATCAGCGCGGGCCGGCAGCCCCTCCTCCACAGGTTCAGCTGCTGGCTCTGCCGGTCAAAGTTAAAATGTGCCGAGCGATCGCTGAGTCGCTGCTGGATGCACGGCCGCGGGGATGCCGTGCTGCAGCAGCTGAAGGGAACTCCGTCCATCAGGTACTTCCTGTCCACGTTACTCCGCAGTCGGCTGCAACACGGAGACACCGTTAGATACTACACCCTTATTAATACTACTCAACGTTACTCTGCAGTCGGCTGCAACACGGAGACACTGTTGGATACTACACCCTTATTAATACTACTCAACGTTACTCCGCAGTCAGCTGCAACACAGAGACACTGTTAGATACTACACCCTTATTAATACTACTCAACGTTACTCTGCAACACGGAGACACCGTTAGATACTACACCCTTATTAATACTACTCAACGTTACTCTGCAACACAGAGACACTGTTAGATACTACATCCTTATTAATACTACTCAACGTTACTCTTCAACACGGAGACACCGTTAGATACTACACCCTTATTAATACTACTCAACGTTATTCTGCAACACAGAGACACTGTTAGATACTACACCCTTATTAATACTACTCAACGTTATTCTGCAACACAGAGACACCGTTAGATACTACACCCTTATTAATACTACTCAACGTTACTCCGCAGTCGGCTGCAACACGGAGACACCGTTAGATACTACACCCTTATTAATACTACTCAACGTTATTCTGCAACACAGAGACACTGTTAGATACTACACCCTTATTAATACTACTCAACGTTACTCTGCAACAAAGAGACACTGTTAGATACTACACCCTTATTAATACTACTCAACGTTACTCTGCAACACACAGACACTGTTAGATACTACACCCTTATTAATACTACTCAACGTTACTCTGCAACACAGAGACACTGTTAGATACTACACCCTTATTAATACTACACAACGTTACTGCGCAGTCGGCTGCAACACTGAGACACCGTTAGATACTACACCCTTATTAATACTACTCAACGTTACTCCGCAGTCGGCTGCAACACGGAGACACCGTTAGATACTACACCCTTATTAATACTACTCAACGTTATTCTGCAACACAGAGACACTGTTAGATACTACACCCTTATTAATACTACTCAACGTTACTCTGCAACACAGAGACACTGTTAGATACTACACCCTTATTAATACTACTCAACGTTACTCTGCAACACAGAGACACTGTTAGATACTACACCCTTATTAATACTACTCAACGTTACTCTGCAACACAGAGACACTGTTAGATACTACACCCTTATTAATACTACTCAACGTTACTCTGCAACACAGAGACACTGTTAGATACTACACCCTTATTAATACTACTCAACGTTACTCTGCAGTCGGCTGCAACACGGAGACACCGTTAGATACTACACCCTTATTAATACTACTCAACGTTACTCCGCAACACGGAGACACTGTTAGATACTACATCCTTATTAATACTACTCAACGTTACTCTGCAGTCGGCTGCAACACGGAGACACCGTTAGATACTACACCCTTATTAATACTACTCAACGTTACTCTGCAACACGGAGACATTGTTAGATACTACACCCTTATTAATACTACTCAACGTTACTCTGCAGTCGGCTGCAACAATGAGACACCGTTAGATACTACACCCTCATTAATACTACTCAACGTTACTCTGCAAGACGGAGACACTGTTAGATACTACACCCTTATTAATTTACTCAACGTTACTCTGCAACACAGAGACACTGTTAGATACTACACCCTTATTAATACTACTCAACATTACTCTGCAACACAGAGACACTGTTAGATACTACACCCTTATTAATACTACTCAACATTACTCTGCAACACAGAGACACTGTTAGATACTACACCCTTATTAATACTACTCAACGTTACTCTGCAGTCGGCAGACACTGTTAGATACTACATCCTTATTAATACTACTCAACGTTACTCTGCAACACGGAGACACCGTTAGATACTACACCCTTATTAATACTACTCAACGTTACTTTGCAACAGGGAGACACCGTTAGATACTACACCCTTATTAATACTACTCAACGTTACCATGCAACACGGAGACACTGTTAGATACTACACCCTTATTAATACTACTCAACGTTACTCTGCAACACAGAGACACTGTTAGATACTACACCCTTATTAATACTACTCAACGTTACTCTGCAACACGGAGACACTGTTAGATACTACACCCTTATTAATACTACTCAACGTTACTCTGCAACACAGAGACACTGTTAGATACTACACCCTTATTAATACTACTCAACGTTACTCTGCAACACGGAGACACTGTTAGAGACTACATCCTTATTAATACTACTCAACGTTACTCTGCAACACGGAGACACTGTTAGATACTACACCCTTATTAATACTACTCAACGTTACTCCGCAGTCAGCTGCAGTGTTACTAACCGTGTTGCTGCCTGTGTTGCTACCTACGTTGCTACCTACGTTGCTGCCTGTGTTGCTACCTGCGTTGCTGCCTGCGTTGTTACCTGTGTTACTAGCTGTGTTGCTACCTGTGTTGCTGCCTGTGTTGCTACCTGCGTTGTTACCTGCATTGCTACCTGCGTTGTTACCTGCGTTGCTGCCTGTGTTGCTACCTGCATTGCTACCTGCGTTGCTACCTGCATTGTAACCTGCGTTGCTGCCTGCGTTGTTGCCTGTGTTGCTACCTGTGTTGTTACCTGCGTTACTAGCTGTGTTGTTGCCTGTGTTGCTACCTGTGTTGTTGCCTGCGTTACTAGCTGTGTTGTTACCTGTGTTGCTACCTGCGTTACTAGCTGTGTTGCTACCTGTGTTGCTACCTGTGTTACTAGCTGTGTTGCTACCTGCGTTGCTACCTGCGTTGCTACCTGCCTTGCTGCCTGCGTTGTTACCTGCGTTGCTACCGGCATTGCTACCTGCGTTGCTACCTGCGTTGCTGCCTGCGTTGCTACTTGTGTTGCTGGCTTAGCCTTTGGGAGACTCTACTTACTCTCTCACGCTGCTGTTGTTCATGTCCAGGTAGCGGCTGCTGACCCACTGGACCTGGAACCAGTCCCGGTACCCCGAGTTCCCGCAACACTGGAACTGGATCTGCAGCAGGTCCAGCGTCTTCTTCAGGTAGCAGCGGCCCGGCGTGTCCGTGTCCTTGTAGTAGCGCATGGCGCTCCTCAGGCCCAGGAACAGCGCCTCCTCCAGCTGGCTGCTGATGCTGTAACACATCACCGCGCCCGCCAGCACGCACGCCGTGAACACCAACGTGCACACCACGTACGGCATCATCACCTGCACAACAACAAGGGTTCAAATATCTTACTAATATGTTATATCTTATCTTATGTTATCCTATCTTAACATAAAGGTCCCATGGCATGAAAACTGTGACTTCATGAGGTTTTTTAACATTAATATGAGTTCCCCCAGCCTGCCTATGGTCCCTCAGTGGCTAGAAATGGTGATAGGTGTAAACCGAGCCCTGGGTATCCTGCTCTGCCTTTGAGAAAATGAAAGCTCAGATGGACCAATCAGGAATCTTCTCCTTATGAGGTCATAATCAGGAAAGAGACTTCAGATACAGTATTAGGGGACCACTAAGGTCTATATAAAAGAGACTTCAGATACAGTATTAGGGGACCACTAAGGTCTATATAAAAGAGACTTCAGATACAGTATTAGGGGGACCACTAAGGTCTATATAAAAGAGACTTCAGATACAGTATTAGGGGGACCACTAAGGTCTATATAAAAGAGACTTCAGATACAGTATTAGGGGACCACTAAGGTCTATATAAAAGAGACTTCAGATACAGTATTAGGGGACCACTAAGGTCTATATAAAAGAGACTTCTGATACAGTATTAGGGGACCACTAAGGTCTATATAAAGAGACTTCAGATACAGTATTAAGGGACCACTAAGGTCTATTTAAAGATACTTCAGATACAGTATTAGGGGACCACTAAGGTCTATATTAAAAGAGACTTCAGATACAGTATTAGGGGACCACTAAGGTCTATTTAAAAGAGACTTCAGATACAGTATTAGAGGACCACTAAGGTCTATATAAAAGCATCCAAAAAGCAGCATGTCATAGGACCTTTAACGGAACTTATATCTTATCTTATATCTAATATTATATCTCACATCTCACCATCTTCCAGCGCAGGAACTTGTTGGTGTCGGTACAGTCCAGACAGATTTTCCCGCCCATGAAGTTGATGGCGCACGCCACCAGCCCCGTGGTGATCAGCATGTGCGGCACGTACAGGATGCCCTGCTCCGACATCACTTCCTGCCGTTTCTGGATCTCCACTTTGAGGAACAATCCGAGTCCGAAGAGGATCGCTCCGGTCAGCACCGAGATCCAGTTCAGCAGCCAGAGAAACTCGGCGAGCTTCTCTCTCTCCGCCTTCGTGAACGTCAGCTTCCCGACCGCCATGAGTTTGGTTTATGTGTGTTTATCACGTCCAAGTAGGTGTGAAAATTTAACCTCACGGTTATAGTGACCAAAATTATCACGGTTTTCTGTATTTTTAAAAGTGGGTTCAATATGTTCAGAAAGTACTGATAGGTCTACGCAAGCTGAAATAGTTTCAACAAGTGTAACAGTGTTTATTATAGTACCATAATATAGGCAAAACCTTGTCACAAGTGCAACTTTTAATATCAAATGTCCTGAGCGCTGTCATCTCCTCCTTCCGCCATGATTCCAACTTCAAGAAACGCACACTGTAGGTTAATCAGTGCGCCTGACTAAGAAACGCACGCTGTAGGCTACGCAGTGCGCCTGACTAAGAAACGCACGCTGTAGGCTACGCAGTGCGCCTGACTAAGAAACGCACACTGTAGGCTAATCAGTGCATCTGGCTAAGAAACAAACACTGTAGGCTAATCAGTGCATCTGGCTAAGAAACAAACACTGTAGGCTAATCAGTGCGCCTGACTAAGAAACGAAACGCTGTAGGCTAATCAGTGCGCCTGACTAAGAAACAAACACTGTAGGCTACACAGTGCGCCTGACTAAGAAACGCACGCTGTAGGCTACGCAGTGCGCCTGACTAAGAAACGCACGCTGTAGGCTACGCAGTGCGCCTGACTAAGAAACACACGTTGTAGGCTACGCAGTGCGCCTGACTAAGAAACGCACGCTGTAGGCTACGCAGTGCGCCTGACTAAGAAACGCACGCTGTAGGCTACGCAGTGCGCCTGACTAAGAAACGCACGTTGTAGGCTACGCAGTGCGCCTGACTAAGAAACGCACATTGAAGGCTACGCAGTGCGCCTGACTAAGAAACGCACGCTGTAGGCTACGCAGTGCGCCTGACTAAGAAACGCACGTTGTAGGCTACGCAGTGCGCCTGACTAAGAAACGCACATTGAAGGCTACGCAGTGCGCCTGACTAAGAAACGCACATTGAAGGCTACGCAGTGCGCCTGACTAAGAAACGCACGTTGTAGGCTACACAGTGCGCCTGACTAAGAAACGCACGCTGTAGGCTACACAGTGCGCCTGACTAAGAAACACACGTTGAAGGCTACTCAGTGCACCTGACTGAGAAACAAACACTGTAGGCTACGCAGTGCGCCTGACTAAGAAACGCACGTTGAAGGCTACGCAGTGCGCCTGACTAAGAAACGCACGCTGTAGGCTACACAGTGCATCTGACTAAGAAACAAACACTGTAAGCTACACAGTGCACCTGACTAAGAAACAAACACTGTAGGCTACGCAGGGAACATGCGGTTTCCACACCGTGGTAATCCACTGTGATAATAATGATATTTTAATTGAAAAATGTAAATGTTATCATCAACATTTTTATCGTGGTTTACCGTTCCACCGGTAATCATTACATCCCTACGTCCAAGCTGCCGGAAACATGAACCAAAACCGGAGAAACCTTACGCACTTAAGAACACTTGGTGCCAGGGCCGCGTATATAAACAAATACTGTGAAGTATGCAGATTTGGTGGCTGGTTAGCTCAGTTGGTAGAGCGGGTGCACATATGCAGAGGTTTATTCATCGACGCAGAAGGTCCAGGGCTCAAGCCTGACCTGTGACGGCTTTCCTGCATGCCTTCCCCACTCCCTCCCCCTTTCATATCTCAGCTTTCCTATCCTTTTAAAGGCGGAAAATCCCCCCAAAAATTGGTTTGGATTGGATCAGCAGGGATACTTCAGTCACAACGCAGTTTATATTGGATATGAAAGAGATTCTCAGAGAACTAACGCTGTGAACTGTACCAGGAAGCCTCTAACGTGCTGCATTATCAAACACATTAAAGGTGCTGTAGGTAGGATTGTAAGGATCCAGGACTTAATGTTGTCGTTAAGAATTGACTCCAATCAGTTCCACATAGACAGAAATATTTCTATCTTCAGAGCAGAGACGGTTTACCTAAAGACAGACATCTGTGGAAATGGCCAACATGTCTCCTAACTCTGGAGTGTTAGTTATCCTGACATGGACTCCTTAGATGGGCTAGTTTCAGATGACATCAGGGTTGTCCTGCCATTATATTTAGGCGGTGTTTGGAGACAGAAACAATCACAGTGCACACAGCGTGCATCAATCTCCGTATGAAAAGCCCAAAGTTTAAAACTTTTACCACCCTTTTAGTTGTCCAAAAATGCTGCTTTTCGACATTGAAAAAGAGTCGTTTGTTGTGAGGTTTTCACAGAAAATAAGCATGCCAGTTTCTCTCCAAAAAAGTCTTCTAGGTTTGGAGCATTATTTATCCAGAGTTCGGGTTCAGAGTTTAAAGTTCCTGCAGGTTTGTGTCTGTGTCACAGAGTTGATCTGGAGGAGTCGCTGCTCTCTCCGAGCGTCATAAGAAGCTTAGCGAGATATTTTCAGTTCTCTCTTCGACTCCATGACCGGGAGGTGACCTCTGTGGGAGGAAAAGTCAGAGTTAGAAAAACTAAATCTGAATCTTTTAATCATCAGACCAGGGTTCAGGTTCAGGTTCAGGTTCAGGGTTCAGGGTTCAGGTTCAGGGTTCAAAGCCTAGGCAGTGGTGGCCTAAAAGGTTAAAGAAGCGAGCATGTGACCGTGAGGTCGTTGGTTCAATCCCCAGACCGACAGGATAAAATCTGGCTGGGGAAAGTGAAAGAGCAGCACTTATCCCTCCCTCATTACCACCACTGAGGTGCCCTTGAGCAAGGCCCTTAACCTCAACTGCTCCAGTGGAGCTGCTCAGTGGCAGCAGATCAGACTGTGGTGGTACTGGGCAGCTTCCAGTATGAATGTGATCAGATCAGACTGTGGTGGTACTGGGCAGCTTCCAGTATGAATGTGATCAGATCAGACTGTGGTTGTACTGGGCAGCTTCCAGTATGAATGTGATCAGATCAGACTGTGGTGGTACTGGGCAGCTTCCAGTATGAATGTGATCAGATCAGACTGTGGTTGTACTGGGCAGCTTCCAGTATGAATGTGATCAGATCAGACTGTGGTGGTACTGGGCAGCTTCTAGTATGAATGTGATCAGATCAGACTGTGGTTGTACTGGGCAGCTTCCAGTATGAATGTGATCAGATCAGACTGTGGTGGTACTGGGCAGCTTCCAGTATGAATGTGTAACTGTGTGAATGTGATCAGGGCATTCCTGCAAAAGAGAGGCTTCCTCCCAGTGAACCTTCCCTGAATAAATAAAGGTTAATAAATAAAAAATAGGTTCAGTTTCAGGTAAATTAAGAGTTTGATATTTGCTCAAAATTTCTATTTTGCTCAAAAGTTCAATTCAATTTTATTTATAGTATCAAATCATAACAAGAGTTATCTTGAGACACTTTACAGATAGAGTGGGTCTAGACCACACTCTTAAAAAGTGGATATCTTATCGCTTAACTCAGAAACACAACAGGAAACAGATTCATTCATTCATTTCCTTCATTTCTTTATGATAAAACAGGTAAACTTAGTGTGTGTTCTAGTCTCTCCTCAGACAGACTCTCCTCTGGGACACTCAAGATCTTTGAGTTGTGGACAAAACGAGACATTTGAGGACTTCTGATCTACATTTTAGAGACAGAACTACTCATCCATTCATCTAGAACAGACATAACTACTCATCCATTCATCTAGAACAGACATAACTACTCATCCATTCATCCATTCATCTAGAACATACATAACCACTCATCCATTCATCTAGAACATACAGAACCACTCATCCATTCATCTAGAACAGACATAACCACTCATCCATTCATCTAGAACATACATAACCACTCATCCATTCATCTAGAACATACATAACTACTCATCCATTCATCTAGAACATACAGAACCACTCATCCATTCATCTAGAACAGACATAACCACTCATCCATTCATCTAGAACATACATAACTACTCATCCATTCATCTAGAACATACAGAACCACTCATCCATTCATCTAGAACATACAGAACCACTCATCCATTCATCTATAACATACAGAACCACTCATCCATTCATCTAGAACATACATAACTACTCATCCATTCATCTAGAACATACAGAACCACTCATCCATTCATCCATTCATCTAGAACATACAGAACCACTCATCCATTCATCTAGAACATACAGAACCACTCATCCATTCATCTAGAACATACAGAACCACTCGTCCATACATCTAGAACATACAGAACCACTCATCCATTCATCCATTCATCTAGAACATACAGAACCACTCATCCATTCATCTAGAACATACAGAACCACTCATCCATTCATCTAGAACATACATAACTACTCATCCATTCATCTAGAACATACAGAACCACTCATCCATTCATCCATTCATCTAGAACATACAGAACCACTCATCCATTCATCTAGAACATACAGAACCACTCATCCATTCATCTAGAACATACAGAACCACTCATCCATACATCTAGAACATACAGAACCACTCATCCATTCATCCATTCATCTAGAACATACAGAACCAGTCATCCATTCATCTAGAACATACAGAACCACTCATCCATTCATTTAGAACGTACAGAACTACTCATCCATTCATCTACAACATACAGAACCACTCATCCATTCATCTAGAACATACAGAACCACTCATCCATTCATCTAGAACATACAGAACCCCTCATCCATTCAACTAGAACATACAGAACCACTCATCCATTCATCTAGAACATACAGAACCCCTCATCCATTCATCTAGAACATACAGAACCACTCATCCATTCATCTAGAACATACAGAACCACTCATCCATTCATCTAGAACATACAGAACCCCTCATCCATTCATCTAGAACATACAGAACCCCTCATCCATTCATCTAGAACATACAGAACCACTCATCCATTCATCTAGAACATACAAAACCACTCATCCATTCATCTAGAACATACAGAACCACTCATCCATTCATCTAGAACATACAGAACCACTCATCCATTCATCTAGAACATACAGAACCACTCATCCATTCATCTAGAACATACAGAACCACTCATCCATTCATCTAGAACATACAGAACCCCTCATCCATTCAACTAGAACATACAGAACCACTCATCCATTCATCTAGAACATACAGAACCACTCATCCATTCATCTAGAACATACAGAACCCCTCATCCATTCAACTAGAACATACAGAACCACTCATCCATTCATCTAGAACATACAGAACCACTCATCCATTCATCTAGAACATACAGAACCCCTCATCCATTCATCTAGAACATACAGAACCACTCATCCATTCATCCATTCATCTAGAACATACAGAACCACTCATCCATTCATCTAGAACATACAGAACCCCTCATCCATTCATC
>JABUOV010000352.1:37500-43894 GCA_025617405.1 Perca schrenkii
GCTTTAGTTACTAGTTACTTTAGTTACTCCACTACATTCATCTGTTACAGCTTTAGTTACTAGTTACTTTAGTTACTCCACTACATTCATCTGTTCTAGCTTTAGTTACTAGTTACTTTAGTTACTCCACTACATTCATCTGTTCCAGCTTTAGTTACTAGTTACTTTAGTTACTAGTTACTTTAGTTACTCCACTACATTCATCTGTTCCAGCTTTAGTTACTAGTTACTTTAGTTACTCCACTACATTCATCTGTTCCAGCTTTAGTTACTAATTACTTTAGTTACTAGTTACTTTAGTTACTCCGCTACATTCATCTGTTCCAGCTTTTGTTACTAGTTACTTTAGTTACTAGTTACTTTAGTTACTAGTTACTTTAGTTACTAGTTACTTTTGTTACTCCGCTACATTCATCTGTTCTAGCTTTAGTTACTAGTTACTTTAGTTACTCCGCTACATTCATCTGTTCAAGCTTTAGTAACTAGTTACTTTAGTTACTCCACTACATTCATCTGTTACAGCTTTAGTTAATAGTTACTTTAGTTACTAGTTACTTTAGTTACTAATTACTTTAGTTACTCCACTACATTCATCTGTTACAGCTTTAGTTACTAGTTACTTTAGTTACTAGTTACTTTAGTTACTCCGCTACATTCATGTTACAGCTTTAGTTACTAGTTACTTTAGTTACTAGTTACTTTAGTTACTAATTACTTTAGTTACTCCACTACATTCATCTGTTACAGCTTTAGTTACTAGTTACTTTAGTTACTCCACTACATTCATCTGTTACAGCTTTAGTTACTAGTTACTTTAGTTACTCCGCTACATTCATCTGTTACAGCTTTAGTTACTAGTTACTTTAGTTACTAGTTACTTTAGTTACTAATTACTTTAGTTACTCCACTACATTCATCTGTTACAGCTTTAGTTACTAGTTACTTTAGTTACTAGTTACTTTAGTTACTCCGCTACATTCATGTTACAGCTTTAGTTACTAGTTACTTTAGTTACTCCACTACATTCATCTGTTACAGCTTTAGTTACTAGTTACTTTAGTTACTCCACTACATTCATCTGTTACAGCTTTAGTTACTAGTTACTTTAGTTACTCCACTACATTCATCTGTTCCAGCTTTAGTTACTAGTTACTTTAGTTACTAGTTACTTTAGTTACTAGTTACTTTAGTTACTCCACTACATTCATCTGTTACAGCTTTAGTTACTAGTTACTTTAGTTACTAGTTACTTTAGTTACTCCACTACATTCATGTTACAGCTTTAGTTACTAGTTACTTTAGTTACTCCACTACATTCATCTGTTACAGCTTTAGTTACTAGTTACTTTAGTTACTAATTACTTTAGTTACTCCTCTACATTCATCTGTTACAGCTTTAGTTACTAGTTACTTTAGTTACTCCACTACATTCATCTGTTACAGCTTTAGTTACTAGTTACTTTAGTTACTAGTTACTGTAGTTACTCCACTACATTCATCTGTTACAGCTTTAGTAACTAGTTACTTTAGTTACTAGTTACTTTAGTTACTCCACTACATTCATCTGTTACAGCTTTAGTTACTAGTTACTTTAGTTACTCCACTACATTCATCTGTTACAGCTTTAGTTACTAGTTACTTTAGTTACTAATTACTTTAGTTACTCCACTACATTCATCTGTTACAGCTTTAGTTACTAGTTACTTTAGTTATTCCACTACATTCATCTGTTACAGTCATCTGTTACAGCTTTAGTAACTAGTTACTTTAGTTACTAGTTACTTTAGTTACTCCACTACATTCATCTGGTACAGCTTTAGTTACTAGTTACTTTAGTTACTAGTTACTTTAGTTACTCCACTACATTCATCTGTTACAGCTTTAGTTAGTAGTTACTTTAGTTACTCCACTACATTCATCTGTTACATTTTTAGTTACTAGTTACTTTAGTTACTCCACTACATTCATCTGGTACAGCTTTAGTTACTAGTTACTTTAGTTACTCCGCTACATTCATCTGTTCCAGCTTTAGTTACTAGTTACTTTAGTTACTAGTTAATTTAGTTACTCCACTACATTCATCTGTTCCAGCTTTAGTTACTAGTTACTTTAGTTACTCCTCTACATTCATCTGTTCCAGCTTTAGTTACTAGTTACTTTAGTTACTCCTCTACATTCATCTGTTACAGCTTTAGTTACTAGTTACTTTAGTTACTCCTCTACATTCATCTGTTCCAGCTTTAGTTACTAGTTACTTTAGTTACTCCACTACATTCATCTGTTACAGCTTTAGTTACTAGTTACTTTAGTTACTCCACTACATTCATCTGTTACAGCTTTAGTTACTAGTTACTTTAGTTACTCCGCTACATTCATCTGTTCCAGCTTTAGTTACTAGTTACTTTAGTTACTAGTTACTTTAGTTACTCCGCTACATTCATCTGTTCCAGCTTTAGTTACTAGTTACTTTAGTTACTAGTTACTTTAGTTACTCCACTACATTCATCTGTTCCAGCTTTAGTTACTAGTTACTTTAGTTACTCCACTACATTCATCTGTTACAGCTTTAGTTACTAGTTACTTTAGTTACTCCACTACATTCATCTGTTACAGCTTTAGTTACTAGTTACTTTAGTTACTCCACTACATTCATCTGTTACAGCTTTAGTTACTAGTTACTTTAGTTACTCCGCTACATTCATCTGTTCCAGCTTTAGTTACTAGTTACTTTAGTTACTAGTTACTTTAGTTACTCCGCTACATTCATCTGTTCCAGCTTTAGTTACTGTTACTTTTGTTACTAGTTACTTTAGTTACTCCACTACATTCATCTGTTCCAGCTTTAGTTACTAGTTACTTTAGTTACTCCGCTACATTCATCTGTTACAGCTTTAGTTACTAGTTACTTTAGTTACTCCGCTACATTCATCTGTTCCAGCTTTAGTTACTAGTTACTTTAGTTACTCCGCTACATTCATCTGTTCCAGCTTTAGTTACTAGTTACTTTAGTTACTAGTTACTTTAGTTACTCCGCTACATTCATCTGTTCCAGCTTTAGTTACTAGTTACTTTAGTTACTCCACTACATTCATCTGTTCCAGCTTTAGTTACTAGTTACTTTAGTTACTCCACTACATTCATCTGTTCCAGCTTTAGTTACTAGTTACTTTAGTTACTCCACTACATTCATCTGTTCCAGCTTTAGTTACTAGTTACTTTAGTTACTAGTTACTTTAGTTACTCCGCTACATTTATCTGTTACAGCTTTAGTTACTAGTTACTTTAGTTACTCCGCTACATTCATCTGGTACAGCTTTAGTTACTAGTTACTTTAGTTACTCCGCTACATTCATCTGTTCCAGCTTTAGTTACTAGTTACTTTAGTTACTCCGCTACATTCATCTGTTCCAGCTTTAGTAACTAGTTACTTTAGTTACTCCACTACATTCATCTGTTCCAGCTTTAGTTACTATTTACTTTAGTTACTCCACTACATTCATTTGTTCCAGCTTTAGTTACTAGTTACTTTAGTTACTCCACTACATTTATCTGTTCCAGCTTTAGTTACTAGTTACTTTAGTTACTCCACTACATTCATCTGTTATAGCTTTAGTTACTAGTTACTTTAGTTACTCCACTACATTCATCTGTTACAGCTTTAGTTACTAGTTACTTTAGTTACTCCGCTACATTCATCTGTTACAGCTTTAGTTACTAGTTACTTTAGTTACTCCACTACATTCATCTGTTCAAGCTTTAGTTACTAGTTACTTTAGTTACTAGTTACTTTAGTTACTCCGCTACATTCATCTGTTCCAGCTTTAGTTACTAGTTACTTTAGTTACTAGTTACTTTAATTACTAGTTACTTTAGTTACTCCGCTACATTCATCTGTTCCAGCTTTAGTTACTAGTTACTTTAGTTACTAGTTACTTTAATTACTTCTCTACATTCATCTGTTCCAGCTTTAGTTACTAGTTACTTTAGTTACTCCTCTACATTCATCTGTTACAGTGCTGCTGTCCCGGGCCAGGAGAACCAGAGTCCCGGGCCAGGAGAGATAGTCCCGGGCCAGTAGAACCAGAGTCCCGGGCCAGGAGAGATAGTCCCGGGCCAGGAGAAACAGAGTCCCGGGCCAGGAGAACCAGAGTCCCGGGCCAGGAGAACCAGAGTCCCGGGCCAGTAGAACCAGGATGTCGGCCCAGGCCCGTCTGAAGCGTCTGGAGGACCTGCTGGTCCAGCAGGGGGGGGCAGGCTGTCTCAGTGTGGAGGCCCTGCTGGACTTGCTGCTCTGCTTCTACACAGAGGTCTCCCACTCCCCCCTCAGGAGGGAGAAGCACGTCAGCGACTTCCTGGACTGGGGTAAGAGGGGGGGGGGGTTAGACCTAGACCTGGGGGTTGGACCTAGACCTGGGGGGGGTTAAGAGCTTAGCCCTATCTGTGGGGACCCGTAATTGACATAATGCATTCCCTAGCCCCTTACCCTCACCTTAACCATCACAACTAAATGCCTAACCTTAACCCTTACCCTCACCTTAACCATCACAACTAAATGCCTAACCTTAACCCTTACCCTAACCTTAACCATCACAACTAAATGTCTAACCTTAACCCTTACCCTCACCTTAACCATCACAACTAAATGTCTAACCTTAACCCTTACCCTCACCTTAACCATCACAACTAAATGTCTAACCTTAACCCTTACCCTCACCTTAACCATCACAACTAAATGTCTAACCTTAACCCTACCCTCACCTTAACCATCACAACTAAATGTCTAACCTTAACCCTTACCCTCACCTTAACCATCACAACTAAATGCCTAACCTTAACCCTTACCCTCACCTTAACCATCACAACTAAATGTCTAACCTTAACCCTTACCCTCACCTTAACCATCACAACTAAATGCCTAACCTAACCCTTACCCTCACCTTAACCATCACAACTAAATGTCTAACCTTAACCCTTACCCTCACCTTAACCATCACAACTAAATGCCTAACCTTAACCCTTACCCTCACCTTAACCATCACAACTAAATGTCTAACCTTAACCCTACCCTCACCTTAACCATCACAACTAAATGCCTAACCTTAACCCTTACCCTAACCTTAACCATCACAACTAAATGCCTAACCTTAACCCTTACCCTCACCTTAACCATCACAACTAAATGCCTAACCTTAGCCCCTTACCCTCACCTTAACCATCACAACTAAATGCCTAACCTTAACCCTTACCCTCACCTTAACCATCACAACTAAATGCCTAACCTTAACCCTTACCCTCACCTTAACCATCACAACTAAATGCCTAACCTTAACCCTTACCCTAACCTTAACCATCACAACTAAATGCCTAACCTTAACCCTTACCCTCACCTTAACCATCACAACTAAATGCCTAACCTTAACCCTTACCCTCACCTTAACCATCACAACTAAATGCCTAACCTTAACCCTTACCCTCACCTTAACCATCACAACTAAATGTCTAACCTAACCCTTACCCTAACCTTAACCATCACAACTAAATGTCTAACCTTAACCCTTACCCTCACCTTAACCATCACAACTAAATGCCTAACCTTAACCCTTACCCTAACCTTAACCATCACAACTAAATGCCTAACCTTAACCCTTACCCTCACCTTAACCATCACAACTTAATGTCTAACCTTAACCCTTACCCTCACCTTAACCATCACAACTAAATGTCTAACCTTAACCCTTACCCTAATCTTAACCATAACCTAATTCTAACCCTAACCCTAAAAGTCTTAACCCTCAAACAGCCCTTTAAAGTTGTGGGGTCCAGCATTTTGGTCCCACGAGGCTGTGCAGACCTCACAAGTATACTGTATTCTGCAGTTTTTGGACCCCACGAATATAGTAAAACAGGTACACACAGACACAGAGAGACACACACACACACAGACACACACACACACACACACACACACACACACACACACACACACACACACACACACACCACTACCCTGTATGGGTAGTGGTGTGTGTTTGTTTTAAAGAGTCCTGGAGCCCCACTCAGAGGAAGCCTTGAACACACACAGACAGACACACACACACAGACACACACACACACACACAGACACACACACACAGACACACACAGACACACACAGACAGACAGACACACACACACACAGACACACACACACACACACACACACACACACAGACACACACACACACACACACACAGACACACACACACAGACACACACACACACACACACACACACACACAGACACACACACACAGAAACACACACACAGACACACACACACACACACACACACACACACACACAGACACTCACACACACACACACAGACACTCACACACACACACACACACAGAG
>JABUOV010000353.1:12500-32500 GCA_025617405.1 Perca schrenkii
CACTTTTAATCACAACATGCTAACCGGAAACATAGGATTCCATTCACTACGCTAAGCTAACTAGCGGCGGCGCTGCCGGTGTTCCACCCATCTACCGTGATAAGCCCTATTTGAACACACGGTGGCGTATCCCTTTAAGAGAACGGGTCACGGCAGTTTACCGCGCCGTCGCTATGACAACCAGCCACGCTGAGGCCTCACTAAAATCTGCAACGGAAAACGGACGCACAGTGCGGCGAGGCGAGTTGAGCAGGTACCATGTAATGGAAGAACGCCATAAGAGAGTAGAGAGATACTTTTGGGAAACCAAGCTGTATTTATCATCTGAGCCATTTTTACCTTTTAAAAAAGGCAGCAATAAGAGCTGTAGCCAAAAGCAATATCACTAATGTGTCATAATATTATACAGATGTGTCTGCGTGCTGAAATGTTTGTTTTTTTCGGTAGGGTTGGGTATCGTTTGGGGATTTTACGATACCGGTGCTAAAACGATGCTTCTAAAACGGTGCCTGAAACCGATACTTAAAGCGCCCTTATTATGCTTATTTTTAGGTTCATAATTGTATTTATAAGTTGTACCAGAATAGGTTTAATTTTCAAAAAAAAAAAAACAACATTTGTCATACTGTACATTGCTGCAGCTCCTCTTTTCACCCTGTGTTCAGGTCTCTGTTTTAGCTACAGAGTGAGACATCTCAACTTCTGTAACATCTTTTGTTGGGAGAGTCGCACATGCTCAGTAGCTAGGTAAGGACTATGCGACGCTGCTAGCTAACTACTACTAGCTCGCTAGTAATAGCTCGCTAGTAGTAGCTAGCTAGCAGCGTCGCGACATGTAAGTAGTTGTATACAATTTCTTTTGTAGATTAGGGTGAACTAGTGTGTGTTGTAGCAGTGTTTTGCCATTGAGAACGAGGTGGCTAACCACTAGCGCTGCTGCTAACACCGCTAGCGTTTAGCCACCTCGTTCTCAATGGCAAAACACTGCTACAACACACACTAGTTCACCCTAATCTATAAAAGAACTTCTTCCATGTTCCTGTTCTGCAGGTATTCAACGCAAAGTTGGAAGCGCGCCCTCATTTAGAAGAAGTCTCTGGGCTAATCCTGCCTTGTAACTGACAGAAGTTTGAGAAACAGCTAGCTGATGTGGTATTAGCTAAAGTGGTTAGCACGCACCAAATGTTTCGGCTAGTGCCGTAGAAAGCCGTGCAGGTTTTGACCAGCTCACCAGGAGACTGAAGGCAGGACTCATTCAGAAACCAGATCTCACTCAGAACACCATGGATGGATTTATCAAAGTTTGTATGCGTGTGGAAGCACCAGAGACACAAAATAACACCCCAAATCCCAGAAAAAGTGACTTTTTTTCATAATATGGGCACTTTAAAAAAGAAATAGGGTATTTTACAATAACTTTGAATGCACCACGAGGCTTATTAGTTTCAAGTGAACGCACCATCTGTGTTGTTTTTCCAACAACGGCAGCTGCAGACTGCTGAACGTCCCGCTGTTGGACTCCTCTACGGTGAAATACAGACACACCTCACACCGTTTAGCTGTCAGCATTTTAACCGTGTTTAATCCAGCTGATAGCTAACGCTAGGCTAACGTTAGCTGCTGCCAGGTGTAGTGTTAACTAGCGCCACTTGCAGCGATGCTTCTGTTGCCTCTAACGTCCGTTTTGGAGCATCAGAGAGCAGCGCAGGAGGCATTTAATGAGGCACCGAAATCTATTCGTTTAGGCACGGGTGCCGTATTAGCACTGGGTCTCGGTACCCAACCCGATTATCTCAAAATGGCATTTTTTGGCCCGATGACTCGGCCTATCAGGAGTTGCTGTTTGTCTGTTTCAACGGGAATTAAAGTGTGGTACAGCTGTTGAATGAGGAGCATTTATTCTGTTTAATTAACGGCAGATTTTCAGAGTAAAATCCCTTTTCCTTCGGAGTCGAATAAGGCCTCCTGCACACTGGCTGCGTGAGCGTGTCCGTTTTTATTTCGGCTCCCATGGTAACAGGTTAGAGCGTGCACACTGCCTGCGTGCCACGCACGTCTCAGGCGCCAAAAACTCGTGCATGCTAGAAATAGGACCGACGCCTATTTTTCATGCGACACGCAACTGTGTTGTAAGCGTTCCCAGGCCAAATAATATAGGAAAATATGTTTATATGTCGTTTAGACACAAATACATATTAATAAATGACATTTTGATGTTTGAAAGTCTCGAGGGTTTGACATAAATGCAGATATATAAATGTAATCTAATTGGATCCTGATAAAACAATAACATGGACTTTGTTATCTCAGGAAAGGAAATTTGACATGTAAAAATGTATACAGTACAGGCCAAAAGTTTGGACACACCTTCTCATTCAATGTGTTTCCTTTTTATTTTCATGACTATTTACATTGTAGATTCTCACTGAAGGCATCAAAACTATGAATGAACACATATGGAATTATGTACTTAACAAAAAAGTGTGAAATAACTGAAAACATGTCTTATATTTTAGATTCTTCAAAGTAGCCACCCTTTGCTTTTTTATTAATAAGTGAAAAACTTCCACTAATGAACCCTGACAAAGCACACCTGTGAAGGTAAAACCATTTCAGGTGACTACCTCATGAAGCTCATTGAGAGAACACCAAGGGTTTGCAGAGTTATCAAAAAAAGCAAAGGGTGGCTACTTTGAAGAATCTAAAATATAAGACATGTTTTCAGTTATTTCACACTTTTTTGTTAAGTACATAATTCCATATGTGTTCATTCATAGTTTTGATGCCTTCAGTGAGAATCTACAATGTAAATAGTCATGAAAATAAAAAGGAAACGCATTGAATGAGGTGTGTCCAAACTTTTGGCCTGTACTGTATATTGA
The DNA here is from genome assembly GCA_025617405.1 of Perca schrenkii. NCBI lineage: Eukaryota > Metazoa > Chordata > Actinopteri > Perciformes > Percidae > Perca > Perca schrenkii. The sequence goes on from JABUOV010000353.1 coordinate 15,383, forward strand.
AATATGTGCAATCAAATGTACAAAACACAAAAATATTGACAAAATACAGTTGAAGAACATGCTATTATTTCATTTTATCAATGGGAAACATACACGTGTACAGACAAGGCTAGCAGCAGCAGCAGCAGTGCAGCGTCAGACACCTTTTTTGGTGTGTAAAGACATAGAAAACACCACGGAAACGCCACACAGCCAGTGTGCAGGAGCCCTAAGTCAACCGCGAATGATTAAGGGTCTTATACAGTAGCCGCAGCCCAGCTGGCGCGTGCAAATGTGACGTCACAGGAGCGCCCTAACTGTCTACCCTCGCTTAGGGCTGGGCGATATATCGATATTATATCGATATATCGTGATATGAGACTAGATATCGTCTTAGATTTTGGATATTGTAATATCGTGATATGACCATAAGTGTGTTTTCCTGGTTTTAAAGGCTGCATTACAGTGAAGTGATGAACTTTTCTGAACTTACCAGACTGTTCTAGCTGTTCTATTATTAATGATTATTTATCTAAAATTTAAGTGTGAAGATATTTTGCGAGAGCACCAACTGTCAACTCTAGAATATATCGCCGCAATATCGATATCGAGGTATTTGGTCAAGAATATCATGATATCTGATTTTCTCTATATCGCCCAGCCCTATATCAGAAAATATGGGACGTAGAAATAAGAGCTGAAAATGTGTAGAAGAAAAATTTAACAATTTAAAACGTTGGAAAAAACTAAAACAAACCTTATGGAGCTTTGATTTAAAAAAAGGTACTCCTGTTGTTATACAGTATTTATGTTTATGTTTATTTGAACAGCTGAGCATTGAACCAGGTGAAGAAACCTGTTTATTATTTATTCATTTGATTTTGTAACTGTTCACTGAAATAGCCGGTTTCTATGAAACTACTTCTGACATGTCATATTTGGCTTTGACTTTGACTGAACATTTGCTCTCACTTTGCGGAAAAAATATCAGGATATATATCGTATATCGATATTCAGCCAAAATATATCGGGATATAACTTTTGGTCCATATCGCCCAGCCCTACCCTCGCTGGTGGTGGCGACACTAGTTGCAGCGTTCTCCTGAACAGAGGTGGCGCTAACGAGCAAAGGCTACCGACCGCTGACGGACTGGCCATCTGAAATTTGGGCAAATGCCAGAATGGCCACTACCGATAATATGTCTTTGGGTAATTTTGTAGTGACGGTCAAATGAAGCTTGGCGAACCAGTGTCTTTACTTTCTGAGCTCACTAGATGGTGCTGTCTGTTCAACAAAGGGTTTGAAAACCCATTGAATTGCCATTCATTTAACCTTTTTTTTTTAACAGACAGCACCATCTAGTGAGCTCAGAAAGTAAAGACACTGGTTCGCCAAGCTTCATTTGACCATCACTATAATTTTGATAAGTGATTTCATGCATGCAGCCACAAATATACTACGGCAAAGCGCGTGGAACGATGCATTCGGAAGACAGAGTTACTAATTTCCAAGCTTAGCTTATTGACAAAAGTAGGGCCGGTGTGTTGCAAATGCCGGAGCTGTTTTTTGATCCCAGTCCGTCACTGCTACTGACGCTGCTCTTTTTTACGGACTAGAAGAAGAAGAAAAAGGTAAACAACGGCAGAACTGGCTGCAGCGTTGACTTCAACGCTTTGATCTGATTGGATGAGCTACTTGGTGGGATCGAGCCTTTCATTCACCTAGGGCTTGTCGATATGGAGTAAATCAGATATCACGATATATTCTTGACCAAATACCTCGATATCGATATTGCGGCGATATTCTAGGGTTGACAATTGGTGCTTTAACAAAATATCTTCACACTTAGATTTTAGATAAATAATCATCAGTAATGTGATATAATGACTAAGTGGGGAAAAGGCAAATAGTAGAACAGCTAGAACAGTCTGGTAGGTTCAGAAAAGTAAATCACTTTACTGTAATGCAGCCTTTAAAACCATTAAAAGACACTTATGTCATATCACGATATTACGATATCCAAAATCTAAGACGATATCTAGTAGGGCTGTCCTCGACTAAAGAACTTCTTAGTCGACTAACACTTATAGGATTTAGTCGACTAATGGATTAGTTGATTTAATTGACAGAGCTGTGCGCTTTGAGAGGTGGTTAAGACTAGAAAAGCACAATATAAATGTAGTTAATTAACCATCTGTAAAACTGAGTTTCTCCACAATTAATCCTGCAAAAGCACCACTTTAAATCTTGTGTTTACCATAAATGTGCCCACAAGTTTCCTGAAATAAATAATTAAGCATGAATAAGCATAAAAAATGACTAATGGACTAAAGAAATCTTAGTCGACTAAGACCAAAACGACTGATTAGTCGACTAATCGACTAAGAGGGGGCAGCCTTAAAATCTAGTCTCATATCACGCTATCGATATAATATCGATATATTGCCCAGCTCTACATTCACCATAAAAGAGCTCATCTTAACCCAGTAAGTTTACCAGAGAGACCTGCAGTCACTCTGAGAGTCCTGGCATCACGTTACCCTCGAGCTCGTCCAGGCTTCCTGTTTCATGGCGCGCGTTAGGGCTGGGCGATATGGACCAAAAGTCATATCCCGATATATTTTGGCTGAATATTGATATACGATATATATCCCGATATTTTTTCAGCAAAGTGAGAGCAACAGTTCAGTCAAATTCAAAGCCAAATATGACATGTCACATGTAGTTTCATAGAAACTGAATATTTCAGTGAACAGTTGCAAAATCAAATGAATAAATAATGAACAGGTTTCTTCACCTGGTTCAATGCTCAGCTGTTCAAATAACAATAAAATGTAAACTGTATATATAAATACTGTATAACAACAGGAGTACCTTTATTGAAATCAAAGCTCCATAAGGTGCACATTTAAATAAAAAAATATCTTAAATAAAAAGCCTATAAAATAAAAGAGGCCAATCCAAAAGGATCAGAAGCTTGCTTGCTTGCTTGGAGCAAGGATCAAATTTGAACTATATCGATATATGCGATATGGTCTAATTCCATATCTCATTTAAAAATATATCGATATATTTTTTATATCGATATATCGCCCAGCCCTAGCGCGCGTAACATCTGCTCGCACGCAATAAATCTGTAATCTGACTCCACCAGATGATTTTTAACATTGCGCTCACTTTTTCTCTCCGCTAAATGCCGGTAGCTTTTAACCTGACTCCGCCAGATGGATCGCTTCCCATTAGCTCGGCATATCCATCTGAGAACTACCGTTGGAGAACTTTTGGGAAGGGGGCGAAAATCCTGGTTATCTGATTGGATAAACCATCTATCACCACCTATAGTTGGTGATAGACGGGCCAAATCAACCAATCAGATCAAACTCTTGCCGAAACCAGTCGGGAGAAGAGCCATAACATCTTTTCCTCCGAGAAAAGCCTCCAGTGCCGTTTTTCTTGCTCTTCTTTCAATGAAGGAATACTTTCTAATTCGGATAAAACTTGCTGCGATAGCTACGCTCATCTCATCCGTTGAACCTCCACGTTGTTTAGTCCGAACAGTCGCTTGTCGTTGCATCACACCTAAACCTGGGGGGAAAAATCGATACAGCATAGTATCGCGATATTTTTCGTGGCAATACTGTATCGATACACAGATGCCAAGTATCGATCTTTTATGATATATGTGTTGGTCAGTCTGTCTGCTTCACAATCCCCATTTTGCGCCAATAAAATTGAAGTGAGATGAACAAACAGAGAAGAGTATCTTTTTAGATACAACAGATGTTGACAAGATTGTCCTTTTGGGGACATAGTGCGAAATTGGGAAAAATCTGAAGTTGGAAAAAAAGGTAATACATTGCAGAATGTTGCAGAATATTGCAATATCTTTAAAATCGCAATAATATTGTATCGTGACATAAGTATCGGGATGATATCGTATCGAGAGGCCTCTGGTGATTCCCACCCCTACTAAACCCACCTCAAAACTCAACGCTGATTGGTCGGTCATTTGGCGAACGGCTCCAAATTTTCTCTATCTCGAGATGCCAGACTGATCTGGGAGTAGAAATCTGGAGCTCAGCCAGATCAGGACAATCTCACCAGGCTGGTATTTTATGCAACTTTTAGTTTTTAATAAATCCGGGCTCGCCGGCAAGATCTACGTCATTTGGTTGTCACGATGGCGCGCACCAGCTTGGCTACGGCTACTGTAAAACGGCCATAGGTTCTTTAGGAGCCCCTCCGCCTTACACACTGCTTAATGACATCTAGTGTCAGACTCATTAATCAACTCTGTTCTTTCTACAACTTAAAAGACCAACAGAACTGGCAAACTGCAGTCACTTTTGTGTTTCATGTTTTAAAGAAATGTCCATAATATGCACAGTACAGGCCAAAAGTTTGGACACACCTTCTCATTCAATGCGTTTCCTTTTTATTTTCATGACTATTTACATTGTAGATTCTCACTGAAGGCATCAAAACTATGAATGAACACATATGGAATTATGTACTTAACAAAAAAGTGTGAAATAACCGAAAACATGTCTTATATTTTAGATTCTTCAAAGTAGCCACCCTTTGCTTTTTTTTGATAACTCTGCAAACCCTTGGTGTTCTCTCAATGAGCTTCATGAGGTAGTCACCTGAAATGGTTTTACCTTCACAGGTGTGCTTTGTCAGGGTTCATTAGTGGAATTATTTCCCTTATTAATAAAAAAAGCAAAGGGTGGCTACTTTGAAGAATCTAAAATATAAGACATGTTTTCAGTTATTTCACACTTTTTTGTTAAGTACATAATTCCATATGTGTTCATTCATAGTTTTGATGCCTTCAGTGAGAATCTACAATGTAAATAGTCATGAAAATAAAAAGGAAACGCATTGAATGAGAAGGTGTGTCCAAACTTTTGGCCTGTACTGTACTTTAAGATGTACTGTAACTCTCCACGCTAACATGCGCTGTGTGGAATCATTCTCCAGGCTTAAAATATGGAGAAAAGCAGCGTATATATATATTATTTATATATATATATATATATATATATATATATATATATATATAAAGCTGCTTTGTAGGTGAATGTTGTCTCGAGGCGCTGACGCACCAACCCGATGATCGGCCGTTGGACAGTCTGGCGAGGTCGGAGACTCGAGTCTGAGGAGCCATCGGCCTTCATTTGGGCCGACGGACTCAGTGACCAATCTGATTGGTGGAGCGCTAGCCCTTGATTAGTTAATCAGTGCACGAGAAAACCGGAGCTGACAACGCCAGTATCTTTATTATTACTAGCCATTAGGGCTGGGCGATATGGAGAAAATCAAATATCACGATATTTTTGACCAAATACCTCAATATCGATATTGTAGTGACTATTGGTGCTTTCACAAAATATTTACACAATGAGATGTTTGATAAATAATCATCAGTAATGTGGATATAATGTCTAAGTGGGGTAAAGGCGAATAATAGAACAGTTACAACAGTCTGGTAAGGTCAGAAAAGTACATCACTTTACTGTAATGCAGCCTTTAAAACCAGGAAAAGACACTTATGGTCATATTACGATATCCAAAATCTTAGACGATATCTAGTCGCCCAGCTCTACTAGCCATCGCATTTCCTTCCGTTGAGCGAGTAATGACAACAACGCTCCTTCTTGACTACTATCACCTCTCTCTGATGAAAACAAGGACTGACCACATCGTGCTCTGTGTTCACGAGGTCTACACAGATGTTCCCTCATTGCCGGTTTTCATTTTTTGGGACGAGAATACGCTAACGCATGCGCAGAACGTACACTGAAGTCGGCGTCTCTTTTGTGTGTATTTTTGGACCTCGGGGAGGTGACCGAGTAGTCCGACTGTGGTCTGTCGGTCTGTCTGGTTGGTGTGTCAGAGCCTTTTAGAAGTTAAGTCTTAAAAATGATAAATGACAGAGATTAAGACGAAGATGGATTGGTTTACGTGAGAGCAGTTATCTCAGCAAATGTAGCCCAAATAATACCTGCTTTAAATAAATAAAAAGGACACCATGTTACATCTTTACTCCTCTGTCGGGAGATTTTGCACAACGAAATAAAGCTGCTGAGTGATCTTTGGAGTCTGTGTGTCTGTCTGTGTTAGTCTGGATCAACGGGAGGACATTTCCAATTTTGGAGATAACGTGAAGTCTGCAAACTTGTTTCTTGTTTCTGTTCAAACATATATACACCTAAAGGATTATTAGGAACACCTGTTCCTAATAATCCTAATAATGGCTCCTAAATGGTGGAACGAGCTCCCCATCGACATCAGGATGGCTGAAAGCCTACACATCTTCCGCCGAAGGCTAAAAACACATCTCTTCCGACTACACCTCGGATAAAATATAAAATATATATATAAAAAAACAAAAAACAACTCTTGAACCTGCACTTTTATACGTTTCTTTGTAGCTTTAGCTTATTTAAAGCTAATGTACTTGCACTTACTACTTGTTGTCTAGAGTTTGGACCTTCTCAGTTAAATGCACTTAATTGTAAGTCGCTTTGGATAAAAGCGTCAGCTAAATGATATGTAATGTAATAATGTAATGTAATGTTAAATTTCTCGTTAATGCAATTATCTAATCAGCCAATCACATGGCAGCTGCTTCAATGCATTTAGGGGTGTGGTCCAGGTCTAGACTATCTCCTGAACTCCAAACTGAATGTCAGAATGGGAAAGAAAGGTGATCTAAGCTACTCTGAGCGTGGCATGGTTGTTGGTGCCAGACGGGCTGGTCTGGTCAGTTACTGGGATTCTCACCCACAACCATTTCTAGGGTTTACTAAGAATGGTCTGAAGAAGTAAAAACATCCAGGATGCTGCAGTCCTGGGGGGGCGAACAAGCCTCGTTGATGCTAGAGGTCAGAGGAGAATGGGCCGACTGATTCCAGCTGATAGAAGATCAACTTTGACTCAAATAACCTCTCGTTACAACCGAGGTAATGAGCAAGGCATTTGTGAAGCCACAACACGCACAACCTTGAGGCGGATGGGCTACACCAGCAGAAGACCCCACCGGGTACCACTCATCTCCACTAAAAATAAGAAAATGAGGCGACAATTTACACGAGCTCACCAAAATTGGACAGTTGAGGACTGTAAAAATGTTGCCTGGTCTGATGAGTCTCGATTCCTGTTGAGACATTCAGATGGTAGAGTCAGAATTTGGTGTAAACAGAATGAGAACATGGATCCGTCATGCCTTGTTACCACTGGACAGGCTAGTGGTGGGGGTGTAATGGTTGGGTGTGGGAGACCCCTTTCTCCTTCAGAACTGCCTTAATTCTTTGTGTCATTGATTCAACAAGGTGCTGGAAGCATTCTTTAGAAATGTTGGCCCATATTGAGAGGATAAGGTCCAACACGGTATCAGTATGGTGTTGCTAATAATCCTTTAGGTGACCATGCAGCTTTTTAATTTTGTAGATCGAAATTTTAATGTTTTTGTCATTCTTTTCTGCACTTTTCTCCATGTTTTTGTCAATTTGTTTGTCACTTTTTTTTTTTTAATTGTATTGGAATTTTTTTTGCAATTTTTTGTCACTTTTTTGGGCGTATTTGTTTTTAATGTTTTTGTCAATTTTTTTGTTCTTTGTTCAATTGTTTTTGATGTTTTTTTTGTAGCTTTTTTCAACGTTCTTTCGTCTGTTCTGATACAGGAGGGTTAAACACCGAGGTGAAATCTTTCTGACTTTTATTCTCCAAATCTACGGTTCATTTTACGGGATAGTTGTGGTGCCGGATGCGTCTCAACTTTCTGCTTTTTCTTTGAGTAAACTTCAAACTGTGTGTTTGTGCGTGCGTGTGTGTGTCCCCGTGTGTGTGTTCCTGTGTGTGTGTGTGTGTATGTGTGTGTGTGTGTGTGTGTGTGTGTGTGTGTGTGTGTGCGTGTGTGTGTGTGTGTATGTGTGTGTGTGTGTGTGTGTGTGTGTGTGCGTATGTGTGTGTATGTGTGTGTGTGCGTGTGTGTGCGTGTGTGTGTGTGTGTGTGTGTGTGTGTGTGTGTGTGTGCGTGTGTGTGTGTGTGTGTGTGCGTGTGTGTGTGTGTGTGTGTATGTATGTGTGTGTGTGTGTGTGTGTGTGCGCGTGTATGTGTGTGTATGTGTGTGTGTGCGTGTGTGTGTGTGTGTGCGTGTGTGTGTGTGTGTGTGTGTATGTGTGTGTGTGTGTGTGTGTGTGCGCGTGTATGTGTGTGTATGTGTCCCCCGTGTGTGTGTTCCTATGTGTGTGTGTATGTGTGCGTGTGTGTTTGTGTGTTCCTGTGTGTGTTCCTGTGTGTTTGTTTATGTATGTGTGTGTGTGTGTGTGTCCCTGTGTGTGTCCCTGTGTGTTTGTTTGTGTATGTGTGTGTGTGTCCCTGTGTGTGTCCCTGTGTGTTTGTGCGTGTTCCAGTAATTTTTTTCCAATTTTTGTCACTTTTTTGGGCGTATTTTTTTTTAATTTTTTTGTCAATTCTTTTTTTCTTTGTTCGATGTTTTTGATGGTTTTCTCAACCTGATGGTGCGTCTCAACTTTCTGCTTTCTCTTTGAGTAAACTTCAAACTCTGGTCGCCTTGTCAACAGTAACGGGAACCTCTGAGCAACGCAGCACGCTGTGTGTTGTTTCTACATCAGGGGTGTCAAACTCAACTTCCCAGAGGGCCACGCTGGAAAATAAGAACCACATCAAGGGCCAGCCGTGTTTAGTTTATTGACGTGTTTATTTAATTGAAAAAGTGAAATATATTTGACTGTATTATTGCGTGTGTAATATAGTCTTCTCACTCACAGTTTTGCTCGACATAAAGTCCTAAAGAAGTTCCTCAGTCATCATAGAAAAAAGTGCCCCAAAACGACGGAAAAAGTGACAAAAATGTTGGAAAAAGTGACAAATTGCAACAAAAATAAAATAAACGACAACAATATCAGACAGCGACAAAGACTTTGATATGCGGGCCTCGAGAATGTGATCTACATGAACTAGATCAGTTCATACTTCAACATGTTTAACTAAGTTCTCAGTTCCAAAAATGAACTTATTATTATTCATAGTTCTTTTTCTCCATATGTTGCTTCAGTCCATCGTACAGTTCCAGGTTTGCTGTGTTTGTGCGTGTTCCTGTGTGTTTGTGCGTGTTCCTGTGTGTTTGTGCGTGTTCCTGTGTGTTTGTGCGTGTTCCTGTGTGTTTGTGCGTGTTCCTGTGTGTTTGTGCGTGTTCCTGTGTGTGTGTGTGTGTGTGTGTGCATGTTCCTGTGTGTGCATGCGTGTGTTTGTGTGTGTGCGTGCGTGTCCCTGTGCGTGCTTGTCCCTGTGTGTGTGTGTGTGTGTGTGTGTGTGTGTGTGTGTATGTACGGAAGGGAAAGACGCCCGTGTCACATGACGTCCAGATTGTGTGTGTGTGTCTATATGTGTGTGTTCCTGCATGTGTGTGTGTGTGTGTGTGTGTGTGTCCCAGTGTGTGTGTGTGTGTGTGTGTATGTGTGTGTATGAATGTGTGTGCGTGTCTACGCCTGCGTGTGTGCATGTTCCTGTGTGCGTGTGTGTGTGTCTGTATGTGTGTGTGTGTTCCTGCATGTGTGTGTGTGTGTGTGTGTGTGTACAGGAGGGAAAGGCGCCCGTGTCACATGATCCACGGCACGTCCAGCTCTAATAACACAACAACAAGCCTCTGAAGGAGGATTAGGAAGGTCTCTATACACCTCCACTTCACACTCATTATCTGTGTATATGTGTGTGTGTGTGTGTGTGTGTGTGTGTGTCTGTGTGTGAGAGAGTGAACAGAGAGGCTTAACCCTCCTGTTGTCCTCGGGTGAAATTTGACCCTTTTTAAAAATGTCTATATCAGATATATGGGTTTCTTTTTAACCAAATTACCACCAAAAGGCGCCCGTGTAGACGCATGTGTGTGTGTATGTATGTGTGTCTCTTTGTGTGTATATGTTTTCTGTGTGTCTGCGCGCATTTATGCGTGTGTGTGTGTGTGTGTGTGTGTGTGTGTGTGTGTGTGTGTGTGTGTGTGTGTGTGTGTGTGTGTGTGTGTGTGTGTGTGTGTGTGTGAGAGAGGAAAGGTAGACGATGGTCTGGGTCCTGATGAGAGTGAGTTTCCACGGCTACTGAAAGAGACTAGTCTTGTCTCTGATTATTTATATGCTGGTTCTATACACGCTAAAAGTCTTGATTATTTACATGGAGTCTGGTGGAGATATGCTGGCTCTATACACGCTAAAAGTCCTGATTATTTACATGGAGTCTGGTGGAGATATGCTGGCTCTATACACGCTAAAAGTCCTGATTATTTACATGGAGTCTGGTGGAGATATGCTGGCTCTATAGACGCTAAAAGTCCTGATTATTTACATGGAGTCTTGTGGAGATATGCTGGCTCTATACACGCTAAAAGTCCTGATTATTTACATGGAGTCTGGTGGAGATATGCTGGCTCTATAGACGCTAAAAGTCCTGATTATTTACATGGAGTCTGGTGGAGATATGCTGGCTCTATACACGCTAAAAGTCCTGATTATTTACATGGAGTCTGGTGGAGATATGCTGGCTCTATACACGCTAAAAGTCCTGATTATTTACATGGAGTCTGGTGGAGTTTTTCATCCGAGTATTTTAGAAAAGCTTCTGAGTGCAATATTTAGCAATGTAATCATCATCATAAAGGTGTAATAAAACGTAAAACACACCATTCAAAGTCGAAGGAGGGAGAGAAATGCAGAGAAGGATGAAAGGATGAAAGGATGTGTTTGGTGAAGAAGACTTTGTGAAGAAGGCTAAGTGTCCCTGAGAGTCTGCTTCTCTTCTTTTCTCTCCGCAGATATTCGGTTTCAGCCGTTAACAATCTGACCTGGAAGGTCTCACACAGCTGATTCAGCTGCTGCCAACACTGTCTCACTGTCTCACACTGTCTCACACTGTCTCACTGTGTCTCACACTGTCTCACTGTCTCACTGTGTCTCACACTGTCTCACCATGTCTCACTGTGTCTCACACTGTCTCACTGTGTCTCACACTGTCTCACTGTCTCACACTGTCTCACACTGTCTCACAATGTCTCACTGTGTCTCACTGTGTCTCACACTGTCTCACTGTCTCACACTGTCTCACTGTGTCTCACACTGTCTCACACTGTCTCACTGTCTCACACTGTCTCACTGTGTCTCACTGTCTCACACTGTCTCACTGTGTCTCACTGTCTCACTATCTCTCACTGTGTCACTGTCTCACTGTGTCTCTCACTGTGTCACTGTCTCACTGTGTCTCACACTGTCTCACTGTCTCACACTGTCTCACTGTGTCTCACTGTGTCTCTCACTGTGTCACTGTCTCACTGTGTCTCACACTGTCTCACTGTCTCACTGTGTCTCACACTGTCTCACTGTCTCACACAGCTGATTCAGCTGCTGCCAACACTGTCTCACTGTGTCTCACACTGTCTCACTGTCTCACTGTGTCTCACACTGTCTCACTGTGTCTCACACTGTCTCACTGTCTCACACTGTCTCACACTGTCTTACACTGTCTCACTGTGTCTCACACTGTCTCACTGTCTTACACTGTCTCACACTGTCTCACTGTCTTAAAATGTCTCACTGTGTCTCACACTGTCTCACTGTGTCTCACTGTGTCTCACTGTCTCACTGTCTCACTGTCTCACTGTCTCTCACTGTGTCACTGTCTCACTGTGTCTCTCACTGTCTCACTGTGTCACTGTCTCACTGTGTCTCTCACTGTCTCACTGTGTCACTGTCTCACTGTGTCTCACACTGTCTCACTGTCTCACTGTGTCTCACACTGTCTCACTGTCTCACACTGTCTCACACTGTCTCACTGTCTCACACTGTCTCACTGTGTCTCACACTGTCTCACTGTCTCACTGTCTCACTGTCTCACACTGTCTCACACTGTCTCACTGTGTCTCACTGTCTCACTATCTCTCACTGTGTCACTGTCTCACTGTGTCTCACTGTGTCTCTCACTGTCTCACTGTGTCACTGTCTCACTGTGTCTCACACTGTCTCACTGTCTCACACGGGCTGATTCAGCTGCTGCCAACACTGTCTCACACTGTCTCACACTGTCTCACACTGTCTCACTGTCTCACACTGTCTCACACTGTCTCACTGTGTCTCACACTGTCTCACTGTCTCACACTGTCTCACCATGTCTCACACTGTCTCACACTGTCTCACTGTGTCTCACACTGTCTCACACTGTCTCACTGTGTCTCACACTGTCTCACTGTGTCTCACTGTGTCTCACTGTCTCACTGTCTCACTGTCTCACACTGTCTCACACTGTCTCACTGTGTCTCACACTGTCTCACTGTGTCTCACTGTCTCACACTGTCTCACTGTGTCTTATACTGTCTCACTGTGTCTCACACTGTATCTCACTGTCTCACACTGTCTCACTGTGTCTTACACTGTCTAACCATGTCTCACACTGTCTCACACTGTCTCACACTGTCTCACACTGTCTCACTGTGTCTCACACTGTCTCACACTGTCTCACTGTCTCACTGTGTCTCACACTGTCTCACTGTCTCACACTGTCTCACACTGTCTCACTGTGTCTCACTGTCTCACTGTGTCTCACAATGTCTCACTGTCTTACACTGTCTCACTGTGTCACACTTTCTCACTGTCTTACACTGTCTCACTGTCTCACTGTGTCACACTGTCTCACTGTCTTACACTGTCTCACTGTGTCTCACTGTCTTACACTGTCTAACCATGTCTCACACTGTCTCACTGTGTCTCACTGTCTCACTGTGTCTCACAATGTCTCACTGTCTCACTGTCTCACACTGTCTCACTGTCTCACTGTCTCACTGTCTCACACTGTCTCACTGTCTCACTGTCTCACTGTCTTACACTGTCTCACTGTGTCACACTTTCTCACTGTCTTACACTGTCTCACTGTCTCACTGTGTCACACTGTCTCACTGTCTTACACTGTCTCACTGTGTCTCACTGTCTAACCATGTCTCACACTGTCTCACTGTGTCTCACTGTCTCACTGTGTCTCACAATGTCTCACTGTCTCACTGTCACACTTTCTCACTGTCTTACACTGTCTCACACTGTCTCACTGTCACACTTTCTCACTGTCTTACACTGTCTCACTGTCACACTGTCTCACTGTCTTACACTGTCTCACTGTGTCTCACTGTCTCACACTGTCTCACTGTGTCTCACACTGTCTCACTGTGTCTCACTGTCTCACACTGCCTCACTGTCTCACTGTGTCTCTCACTGTCTCACACTGTCTCACTGTGTCTCACACTGTCTCACCATTTCTCACACTGTCTCACACTGTCTCACTGTGTCTCACACTGTCTCACCATGTCTCACCAGGTCTCACACTGTCTCACCATGTCTCACACTGTCACTGTGTCTCACCATGTCTCACCTTGTCTCCCCGTGTCTCACCATGTCTCACCATGTCTCACCTTGTCTCACCATGTCTCACCTTGTCTCACCATGTCTCACCGTGTCTCACCTTGTCTCCCCGTGTCTCACCATGTCTTCTAGACAAAGACAACACAGGAATAATACACGCCAGCATCATGAAGATATTTACAGGGTCAGGATGTGAATGTTCAGGACGTAGACTGTTCCAGAGAAGGGAAGGAGGAGATATGTGTGTGTGTGTGTGTGTGTGTGTGTGTGTGTGACTTTGTGCGGGAGTCTGTGTGTGTGTGTGTGTGTGTGTGTGTGTCTGTCTGTCTGTCTGTCTGTCTGGGTGTGTGTGTGTGTGTGTGTGTGTGTGTGTGTGTGTGTGTGTGTGTGTGTGTGTGTGTGTGTGTGTGTGTGTGTGAGTGTGTGTGTGTGTGTGTGTCTCTGTGTGTGTGTGTGTGTGTGTGTGTGTGTCTGTCTGTGTGTGTGTGTGTGTGTATGTCTGTGTCTGTGTGTGTGTGTGTGTGTGTCTGTCTGTGTGTCTGTCTGTGTGTGTGTGTGTGTCTGTCTCTCTGTGTGTGTGTGTGTCTGTCTGTCTGTGTGTGTGTGTGTGTATGTCTGTGTGTGTGTGTGTGTGTGTGTGTGTGTGTGTCTGTCTGTGTGTCTGTCTGTGTGTGTGTGTGTGTGTGTGTGTGTGTGTGTGTGTGTGTGTGCGGAAGTGTGTGTGCATCTGTGTGTGTGTGTGTGTCTGTCTGTTTGTGTGTGTGAATCTGTGTGTCTGTCTGTGTCTGTGTGTGTGTGTGTGTGTTCCTGTGTGTGTGTGTTCCTGTGTGTGTGTGTGTGTTCCTGTGTTTGTGTGTTCCTGTGTGTGTGTGTCTGTGTGTGTGTGTCTGTGTGTGTGTTCCTGTGTGTGTGTGTGTGTGTGTGTGTGTGTGTGTGTCTGTGTGTGTGTGTGTCTGTCTCTGTCTGTGTGTGTGTGTGTGTGTGTGTTCCGTGTGTGTGTGTGTGTTCCTGTGTGTGTGTGTGTCTGTCTGTGTGTGTGTGTGTGTGTGTGTGTGTGTGTGTGTGTGTGTGTGTGTGTGTGTGTGTGTGTGTGTGTGTCTGTCTCTGTGTGTGTGTGTGTGTGTGTGTTCCTGTGTGTGTCTGTCTGTCTCTGTGTGTGTGTCTGTGTGTGTGTGTGTGTGTGTGTGTGTTTATGTGTGTGTCTGTGTGTGTGTTTATGTGTCTGTCTGTCTGTGTGTGTGTGTCTGTCTGTTTGTCTCTGTCTGTGTGTGTGTGTGTGTGTGTGTGTGTGTCTGTCTGTCTGTGTGTGTGTCTGTTTGTCTCTGTCTGTGTGTGTGTGTGTGTTTATGTGTCTGTCTGTCTGTGTGTGTGTCTGTGTCTCTGTGTATGTCTGTCTGTCTGTGTGTGTGTGTGTGTGTGTGAGAGAGAGCTCCTCTCTCGGCTGGTAGAGTTTCCTCTCCATGTTTCAATCTCAGCCTAAACAAAGCTGCTGCATCGCTTTATTTCCATCTTTTGTCTCCGAGCGCCCGAGGGACGGACGGAGAGACGGAGAGGTGTTGGCTGCTATTGTCCCGCTGCCGGCAGAATGGCATTCTGGGAAACCTGAGTCTCCGAGCGGCATCGAGTGTCTTAGTGTTTCCTTCACCGGTGTTTACTTTCTGTTTGTTTGCAGAATGAGCGACATGGACACCTGTCCTATTGTCTCCGGGTTCTTCTTCGCTCGGCAACGTATACCGTACGTTCTCAGGAACATTCGTTTCTGTCACGCTGACAGACTCAGATTATTATTCTAAGTGTCTCACAACATTATGGGATGGATCCCTACAGAGATAGAGCTTTTAGTTAAAGAGTAAGATCCTTTTAGTTTAACATGAAACAGCCCAGAAATCACCATCACCAGACTACACCAGACTCCATGTAAATAATCAGGACTTTTAGCGTGTATAGAGCCAGCATATCTCCACCAGACTCCATGTAAATAATCAGGACTTTTAGCGTGTATAGAGCCAGCATATCTCCACCAGACTCCATGTAAATAATCAGGACTTTTAGCGTGTATAGAGCCAGCATATCTCCACCAGACTCCATGTAAATAATCAGGACTTTTAGCGTGTATAGAGCCAGCATATCTCCACCAGACTCCATGTAAATAATCAGGACTTTTAGCGTGTATAGAGCCAGCATATCTCCACCAGACTCCATGTAAATAATCAGGACTTTTAGCGTGTATAGAGCCAGCATATTTCCACCAGACTCCATGTAAATAATCAGGACTTTTAGCGTGTATAGAGCTAGCATATTTCTACCAGACTCCATGTAAATAATCAGGACTTTTAGTGTGTATAGAGCCAGCATATCTCCACCAGACTCCATGTAAATAATCAGGACTTTTAGCGTGTATAGAGCCAGCATATTTCCACCAGACTCCATGTAAATAATCAGGAATTTTAGCGTGTATAGAGCCAGCATATTTCCACATATAAATGGCTAAATTAAGGGTTTATTTCAACCAAACCAGAGTGGTGATTGTTGGAACAGTGGAAAGATGAACCAAGACGGCTTTTGGTAGTTTTATTTAGTTTCTGTCCACTTTGAATGAAGTGTCTTTTACGATGATAAAATTCCTGATTATTTACATGGAGTCTGGTGGAGTTTGAACAGAAACAGAAACCCAAACATGTATCCTGCTCGGTTATTTCAGGGTGTGTGATAATCGTGTTTTTGAGATTTTCCTTCATGGGGGTGGGGGTGTGGGGGGGTGTCAGTGTTTGAATACAATTAATAAAAAAAAAAAAATCACGCACCTAATCCCCCGCACTTAATTTAGAAACAACCATTTTCCATTTTGATGAGAGCCTGAAGAGAAATGTCGATTAGCTTCCGCTGAGTTTCACGTTAACAGCTTCTGAGCAACACCCCCCATCCCGACGCCTGTGAATAACTCAGCGTTAGAATAAACTGTATGTTCTCTACTCGTTTCATTAATAATACACGACTCATTTTCATACAGCAGCGCTGCTCCCTGCCAACATAATCACAGCTGCTATTTTAAGGCTTTTAATTGGCTGGAATATTCCAACAGGAGATGGAGAGTAAACAGAAGGTTTTACATTATAATGCAGTAAATGTTCAAAGATAAACAAGCACACACACACACACACATACACGTACATATACACACAAACATATATACACACACACACACACACACACATACACGTATATATACACACAAACATATATACACACACACACACACACACACACATATACACAAAGACATACACACATACACGTACATATACACACAAACACAAAGACATATACACACACACAAATACATATACACACATACACACACACAAATACATATACACACATACACAAAGACACACACACATATACATATACACACACATACACACATATACACACACATATACACACATACACAAAGACACACACATATACACAAAGACACACATATACACATACATATACACACACATATATACACATACATATACACACACACATACACAAAGACATACACACACATATACACACACATACACAGACGCACACACACACAAACACACATACATATACACACACATACGTATACACACACACATACACAAAGACATACACACACATATACACACACATACATAAAGACATACACACATATATACACACACACACATACACACACTCAT
>JABUOV010000354.1:0-43569 GCA_025617405.1 Perca schrenkii
GTTGGTATGGCAGTAAGCATTTAGCACAGGTGATCACAACCTATTTATAGATGGTAAAATGCAATTACAGTTGTGGTATAAAGAAGGAGCAGAGCCCCTGATGTTGAAAGTGTAGAATAAAAAGCTTACAGCACCGGGTATTCCCAGGCAGTCTCCCATCCAAGTACTGACCCGGCCCTACCCTGCTTAGCTTCCGAGATCATACGAGATCGGGCGTATTCAGGTTGGTATGGCAGTAAGCATTTAACACAGGGGATCACAACCTATTTATAGATGGTAAAATGCAATTACAGTTGTGGTATAAAGAAGGAGCAGAGCCACTGATGTTGAAAGTGTAGAATAAAAAGCTTACAGCACCGGGTATTCCCAGGCAGTCTCCCATCCAAGTACTGACCCGGCCCCTACCCTGCTTAGCTTCCGAGATCAGACGAGATCGGGCGTATTCAGGTTGGTATGGCAGTAAGCATTTAAGCACAGGTGATCAGAAGCTATTTATAGATGGTAAAATGCAATTACAGTTGTGGTATAAAGAAGGAGCAGAGCCCCTGATGTTGATAGTGTAGAATAATAAAGCTTACAGCACCGGGTATTCCCAGGCAGTCTCCCATCCAAGTACTGACCCGGGCCCTACCCTGCTTAGCTTCCGAGATCAGGCGTGTTCAGGGTGGTATGGCCATAAGTAATTAGAATAGGTGAACACAAGCTATTTAAAGATGGTTAAATGCAAATACATTTGTGGTATAAAGAAGGAGCAGAGCCCCTGATGTTGAAAGTGTAGAATAAAAAGCTTACAGCACCGTGTATTCCCAGGCAGTCTCCCATCCAAGTACTGACCCGGCCCTACCCTGCTTAGCTTCCGAGATCAGACGAGATCGGGCTTATTCAGGTTGGTATGGCAGTAACCATTTAGGACAGGTGAAAACAAGCTATTTATATTTGGCAAAATGCAATTACACTTGTGATATAAAGATGGAACAGAGCCCCTGCGGTTGTAAAACAGGAATAAAATGCTTACAGCACCGGGTATTCCCAGGCAGTCTCCCATCCAAGTACTGACCCGGCCCTACCCTGCTTAGCTTCCGAGATCAGACGAGATCAGGCGTGTTCAGGGTGGTATGGCCATAAGCATTTAGAACAGGTGATCACAAGCTATTTATAGATGGCAAAATGCAATTACACTTGTGGTATAAAGATGGAGTAGAGCCCCTGATGTTGTAAAACAGGAATAAAAAATGCTTACAGCACCGGGTATTCCCAGGCAGTCTCCCATCCAAGTACTGACCCGGCCCTACCCTGCTTAGCTTCCGAGATCAGGCGTGTTCAGGGTGGTATGGCC
Organism: Perca schrenkii; assembly: GCA_025617405.1. Classification (NCBI taxonomy): domain Eukaryota; kingdom Metazoa; phylum Chordata; class Actinopteri; order Perciformes; family Percidae; genus Perca; species Perca schrenkii. The sequence continues at coordinate 1,337 of JABUOV010000354.1, forward strand.
ATAAGTAATTAGAATAGGTGAACACAAGCTATTTAAAGATGGTTAAATGCAATTACAGTTGTGGTATAAAGAAGGAGCAGAGCCCCTGATGTTGAAAGTGTAGAATAAAAAGCTTACAGCACCGGGTATTCCCAGGCAGTCTCCCATCCAAGTACTGACACGGCCCTACCCTGCTCAGCTTCCGAGATCAGACGTATTCAGGTTGGTATGGCAGTAAGCATTTAGCGCAGGTGATCACAATCTATTTATAGATAGTAAAATGCAATTACAGTTGTGGTATAAAGAAGGAGCAGAGCCCCTGATGTTGAAAGTGTAGAAAAAAAAGCTTACAGCACCGGGTATTCCCAGGCAGTCTCCCATCCAAGTACTGACACGGCTCTACCCTAATTAGCTTCCGAGATCAGACGTATTCAGGTTGGTATGGCAGTAAGCATTTAGAACAGGTGATCACAAGCTATTTATAGATGGTAAAATGCAATTACAGTTGTGGTATAAAGAAGGAGCAGAGCCCCTGATGTTGAAAGTGTAGAATAAAAAGCTTACAGCACCGGGTATACCCGGGCAGTCTCCCATCCAAGTACTGACCCGGCCCTACCCTAATTAGCTTCCGAGATCAGACGAGATCGGGCTTATTCAGGTTGGTATGGCAGTAATCATTTAGAACAGGTGAAAACAAGCTATGTATATATGGCAAAATGCAATTACACTTGTGATATAAAGATGGAACAGAGCCCCTGCGGTTGTAAAACAGGAATAAAATGCTTACAGCACCGGGTATTCCCAGGCAGTCTCCCATCCAATTACTGACCCGGCCCTACCCTGCTTAGCTTCCGAGATCAGTCGTGTTCAGGGTGGCATGGCCATACACATTTAGAACAGGTGATCACAAGCTATTTATAGATGGCAAAATGCAATTACACTTTTGGTATAAAGATGGAGTAGAGCCCCCTGCGGTTGTAAAAAAGGAATAAAATGCTTACAGCACCGGGTATTCCCAGGCAGTCTCCCATCCAAGTACTGACCCGGCCCTACCCTGCGTAGCTTCCGAGATCAGACGAGATCGGGCGTATTCAGGTTGGTATGGCAGTAAGCATTTAGCACAGGTGATCACAACCTATTTATAGATGGTAAAATGCAATTACAGTTGTGGTATAAAGAAGGAGCAGAGCCCCTGATGTTGAAAGTGTAGAATAAAAAGCTTACAGCACCGGGTATTCCCAGGCAGTCTCCCATCCAAGTACTGACCCGGCCCTACCCTGCTTAGCTTCCGAGATCATACGAGATCGGGCGTATTCAGGTTGGTATGGCAGTAAGCATTTTAACACAGGGGATCACAACCTATTTATAGATGGTAAAATGCAATTACAGTTGTGGTATAAAGAAGGAGCAGAGCCACTGATGTTGAAAGTGTAGAATAAAAAGCTTACAGCACCGGGTATTCCCAGGCAGTCTCCCATCCAAGTACTGACCCGGCCCTACCCTGCTTAGCTTCCGAGATCAGACGAGATCGGGCGTATTCAGGTTGGTATGGCAGTAAGCACTAAGCACAGGTGATCACAAGCTATTTATAGATGGTAAAATGCAATTACAGTTGTGGTATAAAGAATGAGCAGAACCCTTGATGTTGATAGTGTAGAATAAAAAAGCTTACAGCACCGGGTATTCCCAGGCAGTCTCCCATCCAAGTACTAACCCGGGCCTACCCTGCTTAGCTTCCGAGATCAGGCGTGTTCAGGGTGGTATGGCCATAAGTAATTAGAATAGGTGAACACAAGCTATTTAAAGATGGTAAAATGCAATTACAGTTGTGGTATAAAGAAGGAGCAGAGCCCCTGATGTTGAAAGTGTAGAATAATAAAGCTAACAGCACCGTGTATTCCCAGGCAGTCTCCCATCCAAGTACTGACCCGGCCCTATCCTGCTTAGCTTCCGAGATCAGGCGTGTTCAGGGTGGTATGGCCATAAGTAATTAGAATAGGTGAACACAAGCTATTTAAAGATGGTTAAATGCAAATACATTTGTGGTATAAAGAAGGAGCAGAGCCCCTGATGTTGAAAGTGTAGAATAAAAAGCTTACAGCACCGTGTATTCCCAGGCAGTCTCCCATCCAAGTACTGACCCGGCCCTACCCTGCTTAGCTTCCGAGATCAGACGAGATCAGGGCGTATTCAGGGTTGGTATGGCCAGTAAGCATTTAGAACAGGTGATCACAAGCTATTTATAGATGGCAAAATGCAATTACACTTGTGGTATAAAGATGGAGTAGAGCCCCTGTGGTTTGTAAAACAGGAATAAAATGCTTACAGCACCGGGTATTCCCAGGCAGTCTCCCATCCAAGTACTGACCCGGCCCTAACCTGCTTAGCTTCCGAGATCAGACGAGATTGGGCGTTTTCAGGTTGGTATGGCAGTAAGCATTTTGCACAGGTGATCAAAAGCTATTTATAGATAGTAAAATGCAATTACAGTTGTGGTATAAAGAAGGAGCAGAGCCCCTGATGTTGAAAGTGTAGAATAAAAAGCTTACAGCACCGGGTATTCCCAGGCAGTCTCCCATCCAAGTACTGACCCGGCCCTACCCTGCTTAGCTTCCGAGATCAGGCGTGTTCAGGGTGGTATGGCCATACGCATTTAGAACAGGTGATCACAAGCTATTTATAGATGGCAAAATGCAATTACACTTGTGGTATAAAGATGGAGTAGAGCCCCTGCGGTTGTAAAACAGGAATAAAATGCTTACAGCACCGGGTATTCCCAGGCAGTCTCCCATCCAAGTACTGACCCGGCCCTACCCTGCGTAGCTTCCGAGATCAGACGAGATCGGGCGTATTCAGGTTGGTATGGCAGTAAGCATTTAGCACAGGTGATCACAACCTATTTATAGATGGTAAAATGCAATTACAGTTGTGGTATAAAGAAGGAGCAGAGCCCCTGATGTTGAAAGTGTAGAATAAAAAGCTTACAGCACCGGGTATTCCCAGGCAGTCTCCCATCCAAGTACTGACCCGGCCCTACCCTGCTTAGCTTCCGAGATCATACGAGATCGGGCGTATTCAGGTTGGTATGGCAGTAAGCATTTAACACAGGGGATCACAACCTATTTATAGATGGTAAAATGCAATTACAGTTGTGGTATAAAGAAGGAGCAGAGCCACTGATGTTGAAAGTGTAGAATAAAAAGCTTACAGCACCGGGTATTCCCAGGCAGTCTCCCATCCAAGTACTGACCCGGCCCTACCCTGCTTAGCTTCCGAGATCAGACGAGATCGGGCGTATTCAGGTTGGTATGGCAGTAAGCACTAAGCACAGGTGATCACAAGCTATTTATAGATGGTAAAATGCAATTACAGTTGTGGTATAAAGAATGAGCAGAACCCTTGATGTTGATAGTGTAGAATAAAAAGCTTACAGCACCGGGTATTCCCAGGCAGTCTCCCATCCAAGTACTAACCCGGGCCTACCCTGCTTAGCTTCCGAGATCAGGCGTGTTCAGGGTGGTATGGCCATAAGTAATTAGAATAGGTGAACACAAGCTATTTAAAGATGGTAAAATGCAATTACAGTTGTGGTATAAAGAAGGAGCAGAGCCCCTGATGTTGAAAGTGTAGAATAATAAAGCTAACAGCACCGTGTATTCCCAGGCAGTCTCCCATCCAAGTACTGACCCGGCCCTATCCTGCTTAGCTTCCGAGATCAGGCGTGTTCAGGGTGGTATGGCCATAAGTAATTAGAATAGGTGAACACAAGCTATTTAAAGATGGTTAAATGCAAATACATTTGTGGTATAAAGAAGGAGCAGAGCCCCTGATGTTGAAAGTGTAGAATAAAAAGCTTACAGCACCGTGTATTCCCAGGCAGTCTCCCATCCAAGTACTGACCCGGCCCTACCCTGCTTAGCTTCCGAGATCAGACGAGATCAGGCGTGTTCAGGGTTGGTATGGCAGTAAGCATTTAGGACAGGTGATCACAAGCTATTTATAGATGGCAAAATGCAATTACACTTGTGGTATAAAGATGGAGTAGAGCCCCTGTGGTTTTAAAACAGGAATAAAATGCTTACAGCACCGGGTATTCCCAGGCAGTCTCCCATCCAAGTACTGACCCGGCCCTAACCTGCTTAGCTTCCGAGATCAGACGAGATTGGGCGTTTTCAGGTTGGTATGGCAGTAAGCATTTTGCACAGGTGATCAAAAGCTATTTATAGATAGTAAAATGCAATTACAGTTGTGGTATAAAGAAGGAGCAGAGCCCCTGATGTTGAAAGTGTAGAATAAAAAGCTTACAGCACCGGGTATTCCCAGGCAGTCTCCCATCCAAGTACTGACCCGGCCCTACCCTGCTTAGCTTCCGAGATCAGGCGTGTTCAGGGTGGTATGGCCATACGCATTTAGAACAGGTGATCACAAGCTATTTATAGATGGCAAAATGCAATTACACTTGTGGTATAAAGATGGAGTAGAGCCCCTGCAGTTTTAAAACAGGAATAAAATGCTTACAGCACCGGGTATTCCCAGGCAGTCTCGCATCCAAGTACTGACCCGGCCTTAACCTGCTTAGCTTCCGAGATCAGACGAGATCGGGCGTATTCAGGTTGGTATGGCAGTAAGCATTTTGCACAGGTGATCAAAAGCTATTTATAGATAGTAAAATGCAATTACAGTTGTGGTATAAAGAAGGAGCAGAGCCCCTGATGTTGAAAGTGTAGAATAATAAAGCTTACATCACCGGGTATTCCCAGGCAGTCTCCCATCCAAGTACTGACCCGGCCCTAACCTGCTTAGCTTCCGAGATCAGGCGTGTTCAGGGTGGTATGGCCATAAGTAATTAGAATAGGTGAACACAAGCTATTTAAAGATGGTTAAATGCAATTACAGTTGTGGTATAAAGAAGGAGCAGAGCCCCTGATGTTGAAAGTGTAGAATAAAAAGCTTACAGCACCGGGTATACCCGGGCAGTCTCCCATCCAAGTACTGACCCAGCCCTACCCTGCTTAGCTTCCGAGATCATACGAGATCGGGCTTATTCAGGTTGGTATGGCAGTAAGCATTTAACACAGGGGATCACAACCTATTTATAGATGGTAAAATGCAATTACAGTTGTGGTATAAAGAAGGAGCAGAGCCACTGATGTTGAAAGTGTAGAATAAAAAGCTTACAGCACCGGGTATTCCCAGGCAGTCTCCCATCCAAGTACTGACCCGGCCCTACCCTGCTTAGCTTCCAAGATCAGACGAGATCGGGCGTATTCAAGTTGGTATGGCAGTAAGCACTAAGCACAGGTGATCACAAGCTATTTATAGATGGTAAAATGCAATTACAGTTGTGGTATAAAGATGGAGTAGAGCCCCTGTGGTTTTAAAACAGGAATAAAATGCTTACAGCACCGGGTATTCCCAGGCAGTCTCCCATCCAAGTACTGACCCGGCCCTAACCTGCTTAGCTTCCGAGATCAGACGAGATCGGGCGTTTTCAGGTTGGTATGGCAGTAAGCATTTTGCACAGGTGATCAAAAGCTATTTATAGATAGTAAAATGCAATTACAGTTGTGGTATAAAGAAGGAGCAGAGCCCCTGATGTTGAAAGTGTAGAATAAAAAGCTTACAGCACCGGGTATTCCCAGGCAGTCTCCCATCCAAGTACTGACCCGGCCCTACCCTGCTTAGCTTCCGAGATCAGGCGTGTTCAGGGTGGTATGGCCATACGCATTTAGAACAGGTGATCACAAGCTATTTATAGATGGCAAAATGCAATTACACTTTGGGTATAAAGATGGAGTAGAGCCCCTGCGGTTGTAAAACAGGAATAAAATGCTTACAGCACCGGGTATTCCCAGGCAGCCTCCCATCCAAGTACTGACCCGGCCCTACCCTGCGTAGCTTCCGAGATCAGACGAGATCGGGCGTATTCAGGTTGGTATGGCAGTAAGCATTTAGCACAGGTGATCAAAACCTATTTATAGATGGTAAAATGCAAGTACAGTTGTGGTATAAAGAAGGAGCAGAGCCCCTGATGTTGAAAGTGTAGAATAAAAAGCTTACAGCACCGGGTATTCCCAGGCAGTCTCCCATCCAAGTACTGACCCGGCCCTACCCTGCTTAGCTTCCGAGATCAGACGAGATCGGGCGTATTCAGGTTGGTATGGCAGTAAGCATTTAGCACAGGGGATCAAAAGCTATTTATAAATGGTAAAATGCAATTACAGTTGTGGTATAAAGAAGTAGCAGAGCCCCTGATGTTGAAAGTGTAGAATAATAAAACTGACAGCACCGGGTATTCCCAGGCAGTCTCCCATCCAAGTATTGACCCAGCCCTACCCTGCTTAGCTTCCAAGATCAAACAAGATCGCGCGTATTCAGGTTTGTATGGCAGTAAGCATTAAGCACAGGTGATCACAAGCTATTTATAGATGGTAAAATGCATTTACAGTTGTGGTATAAAGAAGGATCCCTACCCTGCTTAGCTTCCGAGATCAGGCGTGTTCAGGGTGGTATGGCCATAAGTAATTAGAATAGGTGAACACAAGCTATTTAAAGATGGTTAAATGCAATTACAGTTGTGGTATAAAGAAGGAGCAGAGCCCTTGATGTTGAAAGTGTAGAATAAATAGCTTACAGCACCGGGTATTCTCAGGCAGTCTCCCATCCAAGTACTGACCCTGCCCTACCCTGCTTAGCTTCCGAGATCATACGAGATCGGGCGTATTCAGGTTGGTATTGCAGTAAGCATTTAACACAGGGGATCACAATCTATTTATAGATGGTAAAATGCAATTACAGTTGTGGTATAAAGAAGGAGCAGAGCCCACTGATGTTGAAAGTGTAGAATGAAAAAGCTTACAGCACCGGGTATTCCCAGGCAGTCTCCCATCCAAGTACTGACACGGCTCTACCCTGCTTAGCTTCCGAGATCAGACGTATTCAGGTTGGTATGGCAGTAAGCATTTAGCACAGGTGATCACAAGCTATTTATAGATGGTAAAATGCAATTACAGTTGTGGTATAAAGAAGGAGCAGAGCCCCTGATGTTGAAAGTGTAGAATAAATACCTTACAGCACCGGGTATTCCCAGGTAGCCTCCCATCCAAGTACTGACCCGGCCCTACCCTGCTTAACTTCCGAGATCAGGCGTGTTCAGGGTGGTATGGCCATAAGTAATTAGAATAGTTGAACACAAGCTATGTATATATGGCAAAATGCAATTACACTTGTGATATAAAGATGGAACAGAGCCCCTGGGGTTGTAAAACATGAATAAAATGCTTACAGCACCGGGTATTCCCAGGCAGTCTCCCATCCAAGTACTGACCCGGCCCTACCCTGCGTAGCTTCCGAGATCAGACGAGATCGGGCGTATTCAGGTTGGTATGGCAGTAAGCATTTAGCACAGGTGATCACAACCTATTTATAGATGGTAAAATGCAATTACAGTTGTGCTATAAAGAAGGAGCAGAGCCCACGATGTTGAAAGTGTAGAATAAAAAGCTTACAGCACCGGGTAATCCCAGGCAGTCTCCCATCCAAGTACTTACCCGGCCCTATCCTGCTTAGCTTCCGAGATCAGACGAGATCGGGCTTATTCAGGTTGGTATGGCAGTAAGCATTTAGAACAGGTGAAAACAAGCTATTTATATTTGGCAAAATGCAATTACACTTGTGATATAAAGATGGAACAGAGCCCCTACGGTTGTAAAACAGGAATAAAATGCTTACAGCACCGGGTATTCCCAGGCAGTCTCCCATCCAAGTACTGACCCGGCCCTACCCTGCTTAGCTTCCGAGATCAGACGAGATCAGGCGTGTTCAGGGTGGTATGGCCATAAGTAATTAGAATAGGTGAACACAAGCTATTTAAAGATGGGTAAATGCAAATACAGTTGCGGTATAAAGAAGGAGCAGAGCCCCTGATGTTGAAAGTGTAGAATAAAAAGCTTACAGCACCGGGTATTCCCAGGCAGTCTCCCATCCAAGTACTGACCCGGCCCTACCCTGCTTAGCTTCCGAGATCAGACGAGATCGGGCTTATTCAGGTTGGTATGGCAGTAAGCATTTAGAACAGGTGAAAAGAAGCTATTTATATTTGGCAAAATGCAATTACACTTGTGATATAAAGATGGAACAGAGCCCCTGCGGTTGTAAAATAGGAATAAAATGCTTACAGCACCGGGTATTCCCAGGCACTCTCCCATCCAAGTACTGACCCGGCCCTACCCTGCTTAGCTTCCGAGATCAGACGTGTTCAGGGTGGTATGGCCATACGCATTTAGAACAGGTGATCACAAGCTATTTATAGATGGCAAAATGCAATTACACTTGTGGTATAAAGATGGAGTAGAGCCCCTGCGGTTTTAAAACAGGAATAAAATGCTTACAGCACCGGGTATTCCCAGGCAGTCTCCCATCCAAGTACTGACCCGGCCCTAACCTGCTTAGCTTCCGAGATCAGACGAGATCGGGCGTATTCAGGTTGGTATGGCAGTAAGCATTTTGCACAGGTGATCAAAAGCTATTTATAGATAGTAAAATGCAATTACAGTTGTGGTATAAAGAAGGAGCAGAGCCCCTGATGTTGAAAGTGTAGAATAAAAAAGCTTACAGCACCGGGTATTCCCAGGCAGTCTCCCATCCAAGTACTGACCCAGCCCTACCCTGCTTAGCTTCCGAGATCAGACGGGGGCGTGTTCAGGGTGGTATGGCTAGTAAGCACTTTAGAATAGGTGAACACAAGCTATTTATAGATGGTTAAAATGCAAATTACAGTTGTGGTATAAAGAAGGAGCAGAGCCCACTGATGTTGAAAGTGTAGAATAAAAAGCTTACAGCACCGGGTATTCCCAGGCAGTCTCCCATCCAAGTACTGACCCGGCCCTACCCTGCTCAGCTTCCGAGATCAGAGCGTATTCAGGTTGGTATGGCAGTAAGAATTTAGCGCAGGTGATCACAATCTATTTATAGATAGTAAAATGCAATTAAAGTTGTGGTATAAAGAAGGAGCAGAGCCCCTGATGTTGAAAGTGTAGAATAAAAAGCTTACAGCACCGGGTATTCCCAGGCAGTCTCCCATCCAAGTACTGACACGGCTCTACCCTAATTAACTTCCGAGATCAGACGTATTCAGGTTGGTATGGCAGTAAGCATTTAGCACAGGTGATCACAAGCTATTTATAGATGGTAAAATGCAATTACAGTTGTGGTATAAAGAAGGAGCAGAGCCCCTGATGTTGAAAGTGTAGAATAAAAAGCTTACAGCACCGGGTATTCCCAGGTAGCCTCCCATCCAAGTACTGACCCGGCCCTACCCTGCTTAACTTCCGAGATCAGGCGTGTTCAGGGTGGTATGGCCATAAGCATTTAGAATAGGTGAACACAAGCTATTTATAGATGGTAAAATGCAATTACAGTTGTGGTATAAAGAAGGAGCAGAGCCCCTGATGTTGAAAGTGTAGAATAAAATGCTTACAGCACCGGGTATACCCGGGCAGTCTCCCATCCAAGTACTGACCCGGCCCTACCCTGCTTAGCTTCCGAGATCAGTCGTGTTCAGGGTGGTATGGCCATACACATTTAGAACAGGTGATCACAAGCTATTTATAGATGGCAAAATGCAATTACACTTTGGGTATAAAGATGGAGTAGAGCCCCTGCGGTTGTAAAACAGGAATAAAATGCTTACAGCACCGGGTATTCCCAGGCAGCCTCCCATCCAAGTACTGACCCGGCCCTACCCTGCGTAGCTTCCGAGATCAGACGAGATCGGGCGTATTCAGGTTGGTATGGCAGTAAGCATTTAGCACAGGGGATCAAAAGCTATTTATAAATGGTAAAATGCAATTACAGTTGTGGTATAAAGAAGTAGCAGAGCCCCTGATGTTGAAAGTGTAGAATAATAAAACTGACAGCACCGGGTATTCCCAGGCAGTCTCCCATCCAAGTATTGACCCAGCCCTACCCTGCTTAGCTTCCAAGATCAAACAAGATCGCGCGTATTCAGGTTTGTATGGCAGTAAGCATTAAGCACAGGTGATCACAAGCTATTTATAGATGGTAAAATGCATTTACAGTTGTGGTATAAAGAAGGATCCCTACCCTGCTTAGCTTCCGAGATCAGGCGTGTTCAGGGTGGTATGGCCATAAGTAATTAGAATAGGTGAACACAAGCTATTTAAAGATGGTTAAATGCAATTACAGTTGTGGTATAAAGAAGGAGCAGAGCCCTTGATGTTGAAAGTGTAGAATAAATAGCTTACAGCACCGGGTATTCTCAGGCAGTCTCCCATCCAAGTACTGACCCGGCCCTACCCTGCTTAGCTTCCGAGATCATACGAGATCGGGCGTATTCAGGTTGGTATTGCAGTAAGCATTTAACACAGGGGATCACAACCTATTTATAGATGGTAAAATGCAATTACAGTTGTGGTATAAAGAAGGAGCAGAGCCACTGATGTTGAAAGTGTAGAATAAAAAGCTTACAGCACCGGGTATTCCCAGGCAGTCTCCCATCCAAGTACTGACCCGGCCCTACCCTGCTTAGCTTCCGAGATCAGACGAGATCGGGCGTATTCAGGTTGGTATGGCAGTAAGCATTTTAGCACAGGTGATCACAAAGCTATTTATAGATAGTAAAATGCAATTACAGTTGTGGTATAAAGAAGGAGCAGAGCCCCTGATGTTGAAAGTGTAGAATAAAAAGCTTACAGCACCGGGTATTCCCAGGCAGTCTCCCATCCAAGTACTGACCCAGCCCTACCCTGCTTAGCTTCCGAGATCAGGCGTGTTCAGGGTGGTATGGCTATAAGTAATTAGAATTGGTGAACACAAGCTATTTAAAGATGGTTAAATGCAAATACAGTTGTGGTATAAAGAAGGAGCAGAGCCACTGATGTTGAAAGTGTAGAATAAAAAGCTTACAGCACCGGGTATTCCTAGGCAGTCTCCCATCCAAGTACTGACCCGGCCCTACCCTGCTTAGCTTCCGAGATCAGACGAGATCGGGGGTATTCAGGTTGGTATGGCAGTAAGCACTAAGCACAGGTGATCACAAGCTATTTATACATGGTAAAATGCAATTACAGTTGTGGTATAAAGAATGAGCAGAACCCTTGATGTTGATAGTGTAGAATAAAAAGATTACAGCACCGGGTATTCCCAGGCAGTCTCCCATCCAAGTACTAACCCGGGCCTACCCTGCTTAGCTTCCGAGGTCAGGCGTGTTCAGGGTGGTATGGCCATAAGTAATTAGAATAGGTGAACACAAGCTATGTAAAGATGGTTAAATGCAAATACAGTTGTGGTATAAAGAAGGAGCAGAGCCCCTGATGTTGAAAGTGTAGAATAAAAAGCTTACAGCACCGGGTATTCCCAGGCAGTCTCCCATCCAAGTATTGACCCGGCCCTACCCTGCTTAGCTTCCGAGATCAGGCTTATTCAGGTTGGTATGGCAGTAACCATTTAGAACAGGTGAAAACAAGCTATTTATATTTGGCAAAATGCAATTACACTTGTGATATAAAGATGGAACAGAGCCCCTGCGGTTGTAAAACAGGAATAAAATGCTTACAGCACCAGGTATTCCCAGGCAATCTCCCATCCAAGTACTGACCCGGCCCTACCCTGCTTAGCTTCCGAGATCAGACGAGATCAGGCGTGTTCTGGGTGGTATGGCCATAAGCATTTAGAACAGGTGATCACAAGCTATTTATAAATGGCAAAATGCAATTACAGTTGTGGTATAAAGATGGAGTAGAGCCCCTGCGGTTTTAAAACAGGAATAAAATGCGTACGGCACCGGGTATTCCCAGGCAGTCTCCCATCCAAGTACTGACCCGGCCCTACCCTGCTTAGCTGCGGATGTAAAACAGGAATAAAATGCTTACAGCACCGGGTATTCCCAGGAAGTCTCCCATCCAAGTACTGACCTGGCCCTAACCTGCTTAGCTTCCGAGATCAGACGAGATCGGGCGTATTCAGGTTGGTATGGCAGTAAGCATTTAGCACAGGTGATCACAAGCTATTTATAGATAGTAAAATGCAATTACAGTTGTGGTATAAAGAAGGAGCAGAGCCCCTGATGTTGAAAGTGTAGAATAAAAAGCTTACAGCACCGGGTATTCCCAGGCAGTCTCCCATCCAAGTACTGACCCGGCCCTACCCTGCTTAGCTTCCGAGATCAGGCGTGTTCAGGTTGGTATGGCAGTAAGCATTTAGAGCAGGTGAAAACAAGCTATTTATATATGGCAAAATGCAACTACACTTGTGATATAAAGATGGAACAGAGCCCCTGCGGTTGTAAAACAGGAATAAAATGCTTACAGCACCGGGTATTCCCAGGCAATCTCCCATCCAAGTACTGACCCGGCCCTACCCTGCTTAGCTTCCGAGATCAGGCGTGTTCTGGGTGGTATGGCCATACGCATTTAGAACAGGTGATCACAAGCTATTTATAGATGGCAAAATGCAATTACACTTGTGGTATGAAGATGGAGTAGAGCCTCTGTGGTTGTAAAACAGGAATAAAATGCTTACAGCACTGGGTATTCCCAGGCAGTATCCCATCCAAGTACTGACCCGGCCCTACCCTGCGTAGCTTCCGAGATCAGATGAGATCGGGCGTATTCAGGTTGGTATGGCAGTAAGCATTTTGCACAGGTGATCAAAAGCTATTTATAGATAGTAAAATGCAATTACAGTTGTGGTATAAAGAAGGAGCAGAGCCCCTGATGTTGAAAGTGTAGAATAAAAAGCTTACAGCACCGGGTATTCCCAGGCAGTCTCCCATCCAAGTACTGACCCGGCCCTACCCTGCTTAGCTTCCGAGATCAAACGAGATCAGGGTATATTCAGGTTGGTATGGCAGTAAGCATTAGAACAGGTGATCACAAGCTATTTATAGATGGCAAAATGCAATTACACTTGTGGTATAAAGATGGAGTAGAGCCCCTGCGGTTGTAAAACAGGAATAAAATGCTTACAGCACCAGGGTATTCCCAGGCAGTCTCCCATCCAAGTACTGACCCGGCCCTAACCTGCTTAGCTTCCGAGATCAGACGAGATTGGGCTTATTCAGGTTGGTATGGCAGTAAGCATTTAGAACAGGTGAAAACAAGCTATTTATATATGGCAAAATGCAATTACACTTGTGATATAAAGATGGAACAGAGCCCCTGCGGTTGTAAAACAGGAATAAAATGCTTACAGCACCGGGTATTCCCAGGCAGTCTCCCATCCAAGTACTGACCCGGCCCTACCCTGCTTAGCTTCCGAGATCAGTCGTGTTCAGGGTGGTATGGCCATACGCATTTAGAACAGGTGATCACAAGCTATTTATAGATGGCAAAATGCAATTACACTTTTGGTATAAAGATGGAGTAGAGCCCCTGCGGTTGTAAAACAGGAATAAAATGCTTACAGCACCGGGTATTCCCAGGCAGTCTCCCATCCAAGTACTGACCCGGCCCTACCCTGCGTAGCTTCCGAGATCAGACGAGATCGGGCGTATTCAGGTTGGTATGGCAGTAAGCATTTAGCACAGGTGATCACAACCTATTTATAGATGGTAAAATGCAATTACAGTTGTGGTATAAAGAATGAGCAGAGCCCCTGATGTTGACAGTGTAGAATAAAAAGCTTACAGCACCGGGTATTCCCAGGCAGTCTCCCATCCAAGTACTGACCCGGCCCTTCCCTGCTTAGCTTCCGAGATCAGACGAGATCGGGCGTATTCAGGTTGGTATGGCAGTAAGCATTTAGCACAGGTGATCACAAGCTATTCATAGATGGTAAAATGCAATTACAGTTGTGGTATAAAGAAGGAGCAGAGCCCCTGATGTTGAAAGTGTAGAATAAAAAGCCTACAGCACCGGGTATTCCCAGGCAGTCTCCCATCCAAGTACTGACCCGGCCCTACCCTGCTTAGCTTCCGAGATCAGACGAGATCGGGCTTATTCAGGTTGGTATGGCAGTAAGCATTTAGAACAGGTGAAAACAAGCTATTTATATTTAGCAAAATGCAATTACAATTGTGATATAAAGATGGAACAGAGCCCCTGCGGTTGTAAAACAGGAATAAAATGCTTACAGCACCCGGTATTCCCAGGCAGTCTCCCATCCAAGTACTGACCCGGCCCTACCCTGCTTAGCTTCCGAGATCAGGCGTGTTCAGGGTGGTATGGCCATAAGTAATTAGAAGAGGTGAACACAAGCTATTTAAAGATGGTTAAATGCAAATACAGTTGTTGTATGAAGAAGGAGCAGAGCCCCTGATGTTGAAAGTGTAGAATGAAAAGCTTACAGCACCGGGTATACCCGGGCAGTCTCCCATCCAAGTACTGACCCGGCCCTACCCTGCTTTGCTTCCGAGATCAGGCTTATTCAGGTTGGTATGGCAGTAAGCATTTAGAACAGGTGAAAACAAGCTATGTATATATGGCAAAATGCAATTACACTTGTGATATAAAGATGGAACAGAGCCCCTGCGGTTTTAAAACAGGAATAAAATGCTTACAGCACCGGGTATTCCCAGGCAGTCTCCCATCCAAGTACTGACCCGGCCCTACCCTGCTTAGCTTCCGAGATCAGACGAGATCAGGCGTGTTCAGGGTGGTATGGCCATAAGCATTTAGAACAGGTGATCACAAGCTATTTATAGATGGCAAAATGCAATTACACTTGTGGTATAAAGATGGAGTAGAGCCCCTGCGGTTGTAAAACAGGAATAAAATGCTTACAGCACCAGGTATTCCCAGGCAGTCTCCCATCCAAGTACTGACCCGGCCCTAACCTGCTTAGCTTCCGAGATCAGACGAGATTGGGCTTATTCAGGTTGGTATGGCAGTAAGCATTTAGAACAGGTGAAAACAAGCTATTTATATATGGCAAAATGCAATTACACTTGTGATATAAAGATGGAACAGAGCCCCTGCGGTTGTAAAACAGGAATAAAATGCTTACAGCACCGGGTATTCCCAGGCAGTCTCCCATCCAAGTACTGACCCGGCCCTACCCTGCTTAGCTTCCGAGATCAGTCGTGTTCAGGGTGGTATGGCCATACGCATTTAGAACAGGTGATCACAAGCTATTTATAGATGGCAAAATGCAATTACACTTTTGGTATAAAGATGGAGTAGAGCCCCTGCGGTTGTAAAACAGGAATAAAATGCTTACAGCACCGGGTATTCCCAGGCAGTCTCCCATCAAAGTACTGACCCGGCCCTACCCTGCGTAGCTTCCGAGATCAGACGAGATCGGGCGTATTCAGGTTGGTATGGCAGTAAGCATTTAGCACAGGTGATCACAACCTATTTATAGATGGTAAAATGCAATTACAGTTGTGGTATAAAGAAGGAGCAGAGCCCCTGATGTTGAAAGTGTAGAATAAAAAGCTTACAGCACCGGGTATTCCCAGGCAGTCTCCCATCCAATTACTGACCCGGCCATACCCTGCTTAGCTTCCAAGATCAAACGAGATCGGGCGTATTCAGGTTGGTATGGCAGTAAGCATTAAGCAAAGGTGATCACAAGCTATTTATAGATGGTAAAATGCAATTACAGTTGTGGTATAAAGAATGAGCAGAGCCCCTGATGTTGACAGTGTAGAATAAAAAGCTTACAGCACCGGGTATTCCCAGGCAGTCTCCCATCCAAGTACTGACCCGGCCCTACCCTGCTTAGCTTCCGAGATCAGGCGTGTTCAGGGTGGTATGGCCATAAGTAATTAGAAGAGGTGAACACAAGCTATTTAAAGATGGTTAAATGCAAATACAGTTGTTGTATGAAGAAGGAGCAGAGCCCCTGATGTTGAAAGTGTAGAATAAAAAGCTTACAGCACCGGGTATACCAGGGCAGTCTCCCATCCAAGTACTGACCCTGCCCTAACCTGCTTAGCTTCCGAGATCAGAGCGCTTATTCAGGTTGGTATGGCAGTAAGCATTTAGAACAGGTGAAAACAAGCTATGTATATATGGCAAAATGCAATTACACTTGTGATATAAAGAAGGAGCAGAGCCCCTGATGTTGAAAAAGTGGAATAAAATGTTTACAGCAGCGGGTATTCCCAGGCAGTCTTAATGCTTACTGCCATACCAACCGGAATACGTCTGATCTCGGAAGCTAAGCAGTGTAGGGCCGGGTCAGTACTTGGATGGGAGACTGCCTGGGAATACCCGGTGCTGTAACCTTTTTATTCTACACTTTCAACATCAGGGGCTCTGCTCCTGCTTTATATCACAAGTGTAATTGCATTTTACCATCTATAAATAGCTTGTGATCACCTGTGCTAAATGCTTACTGCCATACCAACCTGAATACGCCCGATTTCGTTTGATCTCGGAAGCTAAGCAGTGTAGGGCCGGGTCAGTACTTGGATGGGAGACTGCCTGAGAATACCCGGTGCTGTAAGCTTTTTATTCTACACTTTCAAAATCAGGGGCTCTGCTCCTTCTTTATACCACAATTGTAATTGCATTTTACCATCTATAAATAGCTTGTGATCACCTATTCTAAATGCTTATGGCCATACCACCCTGAATACGCCCTGATCCCGTCTGATCTCGGAAGCTAAGCAGGGTAGGGCCGGGTCAGTACTTGGATGGGAGACTGCCTGGGAATACCCGGTGCTGTAAGCTTTTTATTCTATACTTTCAACATCAGGGGCTCTGCTCCTTCTTTATACCACAACTGTAATTGCATTTTACCATCTATAAATAGCTTGTGATCACCTGTGCTAAATGCTTACTGCCATACCCAACCCTGAATCACGTCTGATCTCGGAAGCTAAGCAGGGTAGGGCCGGGTCAGTACTTGGATGGGAGACTGCCTGGGAATACCCGGTGCTGTAAGCTTTTTATTCTACACTTTTACAACATCAGGGGGCTCTGCTCCTTCTTTATACCACAACTGTAATTGCATTTTACCATCTATAAATAGCTTGTGTTCACCTGTTCTAAATTGCTTACTGCCATACCCAACCTGAATACGCCCGATCTCGTCTGATCTCGGAAGCTAAGCAGGGTAGGGCCGGGTCAGTACTTGGATGGGAGACTGCCTGGGAATACCCTGGTGCTGTAAGCTTTTTTATTCTACACTTTTACAACATCAGGGGCTCTGCTCCTTCTTTATACCACAACTGTAATTGCATTTTAACCATCTTTAAATAGCTTGTGTTCACCTATTCTAATTACTTATGGCCATACCACCCTGAACACGCCTGATCTCGGAAGCTAAGCAGGGTAGGGCCGGGTCAGTACTTGGATGGGAGACTTCCTGGGAATACCCGGTGCTGTAAGCTTTTTATTCTACACTATCAACATCAGGGGCTCTGCTCCTTCTTTATACCACAACTGTAATTGCATTTTACCATCTATAAATAGCTTGTGATCACCTGTGCTAAATGCTTACTGCCATACCAACCTGAATACGCCCGATCTCGTCTGATCTCGGAAGCTAAGCAGGGTAGGGCCGGGTCAGTACTTGGATGGGAGACTGCCTGGGAATACCCGGTGCTGTAAGCATTTTATTCCTGTTTTACAACCGCAGGGGCTCTACTCCATCTTTATACCACAAGTGTAATTGCATTTTGCCATCTATAAATAGCTTGTGATCACCTGTTCTAAATGCTTACGGCCATACCACCTGACCACGTGTGAGCGGAGAGGAGGAGCTAGACAGTGTGCAGGAGTGTGAGAGCAGAGCAGACGTGTGTGAGTGAGCAGAGTGTTTGTGAATTGTTTGTTAGTGAATTAATAGCCTGAAACACAGTTTTTTTTGTTTTCTTTTGTTCGTTTTTGCCCCCTAGCAGCACAGGCTGCAGGGGGACACTTTTATTTGTAAGTGTGAGTGTTGTGTGTAAAAAACCGAAAAAAAATCTAAAAAACAGAAAAAAATAAAAAAAAA
The DNA here is from genome assembly GCA_025617405.1 of Perca schrenkii. Lineage (NCBI taxonomy): Eukaryota > Metazoa > Chordata > Actinopteri > Perciformes > Percidae > Perca > Perca schrenkii. Next base: position 19,220 of record JABUOV010000354.1, read on the forward strand.
GGGGGTGATATGCCAGGGAGATTGAGGCACAAATCAATGGAGGGAGTAGACAGGGATAGGAGTAGGAGTAGTTTAAGAGAAGGTGAGGATAAGAGGGTACACGGAGGAGAAGTTAAGAGAGCACAGGTAGATTTAAGTAAGGGAGAGCACATGGTGAAGCCAGTAATGGCGGAGGCACGGGTGGAAGGCAAGGTAGCGAGACACACGGAGGTGGTGAAGGAGAAACGGCCAGCTGACATGGAGGCGGAGCTAGAGCCAGTGAGGGAAAAGGCTTTGGCGGTGACGAAGGTGGCGGAGACGGCGGGGGTTATCGCGGACCCGGAAGGGCTGGCACAGACGGCAACCAGCATGGCGGAGCGGCCAGACTCAGTGAGAGTGGAGCTGTTAAACAAGAGGCAGAAACCAGACGGTATGGGCGGGTTTGCACAGCATAAACCTGAGACTTTCTATCGACAAGAACTGACGGTTAGAATGAATGCTTCTTGGCTGGTGGGCTGCTGGCGTGCAGACAGGTGGAACGAAATGAATATGAAGTGACTTTGACGGAGGAAAAGGGGAGGCTGAACATGTTGCAGGGCTTCAAGGTGGGAGACGTAGAAGTCACGGTGTCGGACCTCTGCGTGAATGAAGTCATGGTTTCATTCATGAAATTACCAGCTTACATCAGAGACGTGGACATTCTGGATAAACTGAGGATCTGGGGGGTGACACCGACGTCGGAGATTCGGAGGAGGATGTGGCCTGGAACGAACATGGCGGACGGGACCCGGTTCGTAAAAGTGAAGTTGGTGAAATCTCTGCCTTACTCGGCGAAATTTTCGACTGCGCAGGGACCACAATTCTTCAGAGTGCTGCACAATGGACAGTTCAAATCTTGCAGGCTGTGTATGGACCCAGCACATCTGATGAAAGACTGCCCGCAGTTCTCGTGCTACAGATGCAAGGAGCAGGGGCATTACAGCAGAGACTGTACAAAAGAGGTGAGTAGATGCCAGGTGTGCCGCAATAAACAGTCAGACTGTATATGTAATATGAGTGAAGATTCTGATAATGACCAAATTGACATTACTGATATGATTGATGGGGATCGAAATTCAAATGTGGGGAATGTTAACGGGGGTTTGAATGTGGATGTGTTGCTGGAACAGGGTAGGGGTGGTGAAGAGTCTGAGGAGGAGGGAGATGTAGCACGCAAAGAGGTGGTGGAGAGCAGGTCGGTTGTGACCGTGAAGGAGACCAGGGCTGTGGAGAGTCCGGTGGGCGGCGCAACCTTTGGTCCAGATAGTCTCGATGATATTCAGTTTGACACTGATGGCGTTTTGGCACGATGTGAGAGGGAGGGGGTAGGTGTGGTGCAAAACAGCACGCCTGCTCCTAAACTGCTTGCGGGATTGCATACAGAACCAAAATCGACGTCTGAGACTACAATGACCACTCTCCCAATCCCACCGTACAGGCCCCGAGCTACATCTCTAGTACTGGGTTTAGGGGAAGATTGTGATTTGTTTGGACCAATTGGACCAAGTCAGCCAGAATTTGCTGAACCAACGATTAAACCTAAACGAATGAGTAGACTGGCGAGAGGGTCTAAACTGAGCACCACTAAATGACATTTTGAATGATTATGGCGGCACACCTGGCACCTTTAATCCTCATGTTACAGCTAGCCTCGCTGAATGTTAACGGACTGAGGAATGTCACCAAACTGGACTCCATGCTGACTTCAGTGACATTCGATGTACTATGTGTACAAGAAACTAAATGGGACGAGCATGAGGAGAGACGACAGAGAGAAAGGTGGCCGGGGCTTTTGTATGTGAGTAATGGTGTGAGAGCGAATGGTGGTGTGGCTGTGTTTTGTAAATCAGAGAGAGTGAGTGATGTGAAATTGTTGTATGGAGATGGTGTTGGGAGAATGGTGGTGTTATCATTGTTGTTTGAGGGGACTGAAATTAGATTGATTAATATATATGCACCGAACTTAGATAAAGATAGAAATAGTTTTTTTCTAAAATTAATGAAATGGGTGTCACCGAAAACTATAATAATGGGTGACTTTAATGTGGTCCAAACTTCAATGGACTGCTCCCGAAATAATGTCTTCAAGACATATATAAGTAGGAAAACTTTAAAAAAATTGTGTATGGAGAAGGGGTTGTGTGATGTGTGGAGAGCCACGTATCCCAACAAAAGAGACTTTTCCAGGCATCAAATAGTAGTGAATGTGATGAAACAAACTCGAAATTGATTTGTGTTTGGCAACAGCAACTGTGTGTAAATGGATCATAAATCCGAGATACACCAAAAACTTGTGGAGTGATCACTGTATTTACAATTGTGAATTGTTAAAAGAAGAGAAAAAAAGGAAGGGGGGGTTATGGTGTTTCAACACCAGTCACCTTAATGATGATAATTATGTACTTATTATTAATAAAATGTTAGATGATGCGAAATGGGAGATAGGGCTAAATGATGATGTGTTGGTGTGGTGGGAGGATTTTAAGGAAAGGATTAAAAGAAAAAGTGTAGCTTATAGTAAAAATAAACATATGATAGATACTGCCTTAGAAAAGAAATTATATATAGAATTAAATAATGAAACATTTAAACTAGATATGAATGCTGCTTATAGTACTGATAATTATGAAAATATTAAAGCTCAATTATCAAAAATGAATGAATTTAAATGCAAGGGGGCTGCTGTTCGCAGTAAAATAAGTAATTACATTGAGGGTGAGAAGTGTACTGCGTTTTTTCTCCGAATGGAGAAATATAAGCAAACTAAAACTAACATAGAGGAATTAGGAACTGAGGAAGGTGACACAACAAAGGACCAATTAGGAATAATGAATGAAATACAGAAATATTACTCCATTTTGTTTGCCAGTCAGATAACGGATAGTGTGTGTGTGAATAGAGTATTGTCGAGTTTGAAAAAGAGGTTGGGTGAGGATGATCGTGAGTGGTGTGATGCGGAGTTTACGAGTGCGGATGTGGATTTGGCGATAGGGAGTTTGAATGATAATAAAAGTCCGGGGGCGGATGGCCTACCGGCTGAATTTTATAAAAAGTTTAAAGAGAAAATCAAACCGTTACTAATTCAAATTTTTCATCATATGCAGGAACAAAACAATAAACCGGATTCTTTTTCAGGGGGGGTCATCAACATTTTTTATAAAAAGAAGGGAAATAAAACCAATTTGGACAACTACAGACCCATCAGCCTACTTAACACAGATTATAAGATACTGGCAAAAATACTGGCAAACAAAATCAAGCATGTAATACACCAACTAGTCGGACAAACTCAATCATACAGCATACCAGGGAGGGACATAACAGACTCAATCATTTCAATTAAAGACACAGTACGGACTATGGCAGAGGGTGCAGGGGTTTGGATAGGGATTGATTTGATGAAAGCTTTTGACAGGGTGGAACATTCTTTTTTGTTTGGGATTTTGAGGAGGTTTGGGTTTGGGGGAGAAATTGATAGGGTGGATAGAATTATTGTATAGGGATGTATATAGTGTGGTGAAATGTAACGGTAGGTACACGGAGAAGGTGAGAATTGGGAGATCTATTAGGCAGGGCTGTCCTCTGTCATCATTGCTGTACAGTTTGGTTGCAGAACCTCTGGCAGCAATGGTGGCAGAGGACAGTCTCATTCACGGTGTAGAGGTAGGCAAAGGTAACAGGGTAAAAATGGTACAGTATGCAGATGATATTAATTTTTTTACAGACAACAGTCAGGAAGTTCACAGGTTCATTACACATCTCCAGCAATATCAATTAGCATCAGGGGCAAAGGTTAACATAGGAAAATCAGAAATAACTACATTTGGTTCAACTACAACACAGGCAGAAAAATGGGGGTTTTCATGGGTGTTAATTCCATGAAAAGTGTTGGGTGTTTTATAGGGGCGGATGAGGAGGAGGCGGATAGGCAGACGTGGGAGGGGGTGATTAAAAAGGTGTAAGGGGTGTTGAATATGTGGCGGATGAGGGGATTGTTAGTCAGGGGGAAGGTCATTGTTGTGAATGTTCTTTGTCACTCACTGGTAACACACGTTTTGAGCACCACTTTTTTACCGAGTTGGGCGGTGGGGCGTATAAATGGGTTAATTGACGGGTTTTTGTGGAGGTCTAAGGGGGTGTGTGTACGGCACAGGGTTATGGTAAATGGGGTTAAAGAGGGGGGTTTGAAATTGATGGATGTGGGGGTTAAAAGGGATGCGTTACGGGTGAAATTGATGGGGAAGTATTTGGATGGCGGGTGTGAGGCGGGTTGGAAAATGTATTTTGGAGATTTGTTGGGGGCGTTTGGGTCGTGTGGGGATGCGAATTTGTGTGTGGTGCACACCGCGGACGGCCTCCGTCACCTCCCTGGTTTTTACAGGGAGGTGATGGAGGCATGGAGGAAGGTGTTACCATGTGTAGAATTGAAGTGTGTGACAAAGAATCAAGTAAATCAAATCCCATATATCAATAACCCGGCATTTCTGTTTTCTAACAGGAAAATTTATAATAAGTCAATCATACAAGCCAACTGTCAGTCCATACAAAATCTGTGCAATAACCAGGGAAAGATAGATGTCAAAACAATATGTAGAGTACTAAAATTGAAAGGTGTGCTGTATAGAGAGAAGATAATAGGAGAAATTTGTAATAAAGTGCAGGTGTGTATGAAGCCAGAGTGGCAAATGTTGCTGGAGGGTCCAGATGATCTTTCTGGAAGTAACAGAGTGGTGTTCAATATGTGTGAAGGTGTGAAGATGATTAATGTATGTACGATCAAAGTAAAAAAATGGTACGAAATACTAAAAAAGAAAATATGTGTTAAGCCAACGGCCAATGTGGCCTGGGTTAATTTCTTTTCAGAGGAGGTAGAGGACAAGATATGGGCAAACATTGAGGTGTTATACATCTCACCAGCAATGTTCAATCTTGATTTTAAGTTGAGACACAGGAGGATTTTTCCAGCAATAGTTCTGCATCAAATTAACCACAGTATAGGAAGAGAATGTAGGGTGTGTTTCATTGAGGACGAGACGATAGAACATATGTTTCTGACTTGTTCTCATTTGAAGGTTTTTTGGGAGAACCTGAAATTGTTGTTGTGTGTAAAATGTCATGTTGTGTGTGAAACTGTGGAGGAATGGAATGTGGCACTACTGTTCGGAGTGCCCAAGAAACCGAGTGTAAACAATAGAGTGGTGAATATTGTCCTGAGTCTGGCCAGGAGGGCAGTGTTCCTAAGGAGGAACTGCGCCTTCTATGACGGCAGACATATGGACGTGTGGGTTTTGTTTCTTTGACAGTTTAAGGAACATTTTTTCTTTTGTTTTTTTCTAAAGGGGTTGATTTTTTTCACGATGCATTCATGGGAGGGAATGATTTATTTTCTATTGAGGGAGGGGATTTATTATTTAATTTAATTTAAGTTAATTGTAAATAGCGTGGATGGAAAGAATGATTGGTGCACTAGTAAATAGATGGTTTTAGGGCACGTGGTGATTGAAGATGGGTAAGTTGGATTTTGATTTATTTTGATAGGATTTTAGTTGGTTAAAATGGATGTGTGTGAGGATGAATGTACAGGGGTAGGGTGTCTCTATGTGGGTGGAATGAATGCAAGTTTGTTGTTTTAATTTTGGTTTGTTTACATTGATTTTTATGATTTGAACTTAAGTGGTTATTTGGTTCTGTTTATCTTTTGAGTTTATGAGTTTATGATTTGACCTTAAGTGGTTATTTGGTTTGGTTTATCTTTTGAGTTTATGATTTGACCGTAAGTGGTTATTTGGTTTTGTTTATCTTTTGAGTTTATGAGTTTATGATTTGACCTTAAGTGGTTATTTTGTTTTGTTTATCTTTTGAGTTTATGAGTTTATGATTTCAACCTTAAGTGATTATTTGGTTTTGTTTATCTTTTGAGTTTATGTGTTTATGATTTTATGAGTTTGTTTTAACTCAGTTAAGAATGGTTTTTGTGTTTGCATTATTTTCTGAATGAATGATTTATGTGTTTATTTGTGTGTATTATTTTGACTATTTGATTTTAACCAGTGTGTGTGATTTGTATATAATTATGTGAAATTTTGATAATAAAAGATAAAGAAAAAAAAACACACCTGATCTCGTCTGATCTCGGAAGCTAAGCAGGGTAGGGCCGGGTCAGTACTTGGATGGGAGACTGCCTGGTAATACCCGGTGCTGTAAGCATTTTATTCCTGTTTTACAAACGCAGGGGCTCTACTCCATCTTTATACCACAAGTGTAATTCCATTTTGCCATCTATAAATAGCTTGTTTTCACCTGTTCTAAATGCTTACTGCCATACCAACCTGAATAAGCTCGATCTCGTCTGATCTCGGAAGCTAAGCAGGGTAGGGCCGGGTCAGTACTTGGATGGGAGACCTTCTGGGAATACCCGGTGCTGTTAGCATTTTTATTCCTGTACTTTACAACACGCAGGGGCTCTACTCCATCTTTATACCACAAGTGTAATTGCATTTTGCCATCTATAAATAGCTTGTGTTCACCTGTTCTAAATGCTTACTGCCATACCAACCTGAATACGCCCGATCTCGTCTGATCTCGGAAGCTAAGCAGGGTAGGGCCGGGTCAGTACTTGGATGGGAGACTGCCTGGGAATACCCGGTGCTGTAAGCTTTTTATTCTAAACTTTCAACAGCAGGGGCTCTGCTCCTTCTTTATACCGCAAGTGTAATTGCACTTTACCATCTATAAATAACTTGTGTTCACCTGTGCTAAATGCTTACTGCCATACCAACCCTGAATACGCCCGATCTCGTCTGATCTCGGAAGCTAAGCAGGGTAGGGCCGGGTCAGTACTTGGATGGGAGACTGCCTGGGAATACCCGGTGCTGTAAGCTTTTTATTCTACACTTTCAACATCAGGGGCTCTGCTCCTTCTTTATACCACAACTGTAATTGCATTTTAACCATCTTTAAATAGCTTGTGTTCACCTATTCTATTTACTTATGGCCATACCACCCTGAACACGCCTGATCTCGGAAGCTAAGCAGGGTAGGGCCGGGTCAGTACTTGGATGGGAGACTTCCTGGGAATACCCGGTGCTGTAAGCTTTTTATTCTACACTATCAACATCAGGGGCTCTGCTCCTTCTTTATACCACAACTGTAATTCCATTTTACCATCTATAAATAGCTTGCGATCACCTGTGCTAAATGCTTACTGCCATACCAACCTGAATACGTCTGATCTCGGAAGCTAAGCAGGGTAGGGCCGGGTCAGTACTTGGATGGGAGACTGCCTGGGAATACCCGGTGCTGTAAGCTTTTTATTCTACACTTTCAACATCAGGGGCTCTGCTCCTTCTTTATACCACAACTGTTATTGCATTTTACCATCTATAAATAGCTTGTGATATCCTGTGCGAAATGCTTACTGCCATACCAACCTGAACACGCCTGATCTCGGAAGCTAAGCAGGGTAGGGCCGGGTCAGTACTTGGATGGGAGACTGCCTGGGAATACCCGGTGCTGTAAGCATTTTATTCCTGTTTTACAACCGCAGGGGCTCTACTCCTTCTTTATACCACAAGTGTAATTGCATTTTGCCATCTATAAATAGCTTGTGATCACCTGTTCTAAATGCTTATGGCCATACCACCCTGAACACGCCTAATCTCGTCTGATCTCGGAAACTAAGCAGGGTAGGGCGGGGTCAGTACTTGGATGGGAGACTTCCTGGGAATACCGGTGCTGTAAGCTTTTTATTCTACACTTTCAACAGCAGAGGCTCTGCTACTTCTTTATACCACAAGTGTAATTGCATTTTGCCATCTATAAATAGCTTGTGATCACCTGTTCTAAATGCTTATGGCCATACCACCCTGAACACGCCTGATCTCGTCTGATCTCGGAAGCTAAGCAGGGTAGGGCCGGGTCAGTACTTGGATGGGAGACTTCCTGGGAATACCCGGTGCTGTAAGCTTTTTACCCTACACTTTCAACAGCAGGGGCTCTGCTCCTTCTTTATACCACAAGTGTAATTGCATTTTGCCATCTATAAATAGCTTGTGATCACCTGTTCTAAATGCTTACGGCCATACCACCCTGAACACGCCTGATATCGTCTGATCTCGGAAGCTAAGCAGGGTAGGGCCGGGTCAGTACTTGGATGGGAGACTGCCTGGGAATACCCGGTGCTGTAAGCTTTTTACCCTACACTTTCAACAGCAGGGCCTCTGCTCCTTCTTTATACCACAAGTGTAATTGCATTTAACCATCTTTAAATAGCTTGTGTTCACCTATTCTAATTACTTATGGCCATACCACCCTGAACACGCCTGATCTCGGAAGCTAAGCAGGGTAGGGCCGGGTCAGTACTTGGATGGGAGACTGCCTGGGAATACCCGGTGCTGTAAGCTTTTTTACCCTACACTATCAACATCAAGGGTTCTGCTCATTCTTTATACCACAACTGTAAATTGCATTTTACCATCTATAAATAGCTTGTGATCACCTGTTCTAAATGCTTACTGCCATACCAAACCTGAATACGCCCGATCTCGTCTGATCTCGGAAGCTAAGCAGGGTAGGGCCGGGTCAGTACTTGGATGGGAGACTGCCTGGGAATACCCGGTGCTGTAAGCTTTTTATTCTACACTTTCAACAGCAGGGGCTCTGCTCCTTCTTTATACCACAAGTGTAATTGCATTTTGCCATCTATAAATAGCTTGTGATCACCTGTTCTAAATGCTTACGGCCATACCACCCTGAACACGCCTAATCTCGCTGATCTCGGAAGCTAAGCAGGGTAGGGCCGGGTCAGTACTTGGATGGGAGACTGCCTGGGAATACCCGGTGCTGTAAGCTTTTTATTCTACACTTTCAACAGCAGGGGCTCTGCTCCATCTTTATACCACAAGTGTAATTCCACTTTAACCATCTTTAAATAGCTTGTGTTCACCTATTCTAATTACTTATGGCCATACCACCCTGAACACGCCTGATCTCGGAAGCTAAGCAGGGTAGGGCCGTGTCAGTACTTGGATGGGAGACTGCCTGGGAATACCCGGTGCTGTAAGCATTTTTATTCTACACTTTTACAACATCAGGGGCTCTGCTCCATCTTTATAACACAAGTGTAATTGCATTTTGCCATCTATTAATAGCTTGTGATCACCTGTTCTAAATGCTTATGGCCATACCACCCTGAATACGCCTGATCTCGTCTGATCTCGGAAGCTAAGCCGGGTAGGGCAGGGTCAGTACTTGGATGGGAGACTGCCTGGGAATACCTTCTGCTGTAAGCTTTATTATTCTACACTTTCAACATCAGGGGCTCTGCTCCTTCTTTATACCAAGACTGTAATTGCATTTTACCATCTATAAATAGCTTGTGATCACCTGTTCTCAATGCTTACTGCCATACCACCCTGAACACGCTCTGATCTCGGAAGCTAAGCAGTGTAGGGCCGTGTCAGTACTTGGATGGGAGACTGCCTGGGAATACCCGGTGCGGTAAGATTTTTATTCTATACTTTTACAACAGCAGGGGCTCTGCTCCTTCTTAATACCACAAGTGTGATTGCATTTTAACCATCTTTAAATAGCTTGTGTTCACCTATTCTAATTACTTATGGCCATACCACCCTGAACACGCCTGATCTCGGAAGCTAAGCAGGGTAGGGCCGGGTCAGTACTTGGATGGGAGACTGCCTGGGAATACCCGGTGCTGTAAGCTTTTTTATTCTACACTATCAACATCAGGGGCTCTGCTCCTTCTTTATACCACAACTGTAATTGCATTTTACCATCTATAAATAGCTTGTGATCACCTGTGCTTAATGCTTACTGCCATACCAACCTGAATACGCCCGATCTCGTCTGATCTCGGAAGCTAAGCAGGGTAGGGCCGGGTCAGTACTTGGATGGGAGACTGCCTGGGAATACCCGGTGCTGTAAGCATTTTTATTCTACTGCTTTTACAACACGCAGGGGCTCTACTCCATCTTTATACCACAAGTGTAATTGCATTTTGCCATCTATAAATAGCTTGTGATCACCTGTTCTAAATGCTTATGGCCATACCACCCTGAACACGCCTGATCTCGTCTGATCTCGGAAGCTAAGCAGGGTAGGGCCGGGTCAGTACTTGGATGGGAGACTGCCTGGGAATACCCGGTGCTGTAAGCTTTTTATTCTACACTTTCAACAGCAGGGGCTCTGCTCCTTCTTTATACCACAAGTGTAATTGCATTTTGCCATCTATAAATAGCTTGTGTTCACCTATTCTAATTACTTACGGCCATACCACCCTGAACACGCCTGATCTCGGAAGCTAAGCAGGGTAGGGCCGGGTCAGTACTTGGATGGGAGACTGCCTGGGAATACCCGGTGCTGTAAGCTTTTTATTCTACACTTTCAACATCAGGGGCTCTGCTCCTTCTTTATACCACAACTGTAATTGCATTTTACCATCTATAAATAGCTTGTGATCACCTGTGCTAAATGCTTACTGCCATACCAACCCTGAATACGCCCTGATCTCGTGATCTCGGAAGCTAAGCAGGGTAGGGCCGGGTCAGTACTTGGATGGGAGACTGCCTGGGAATACCCGGTGCTGTAAGCTTTTTATTCTACACTTTCAACATCAGGGGCTCTGCTCCTTCTTTATACCACAACTGTAATTGCATTTTACCATCTATAAATAGCTTGTGATCACCTGTGCTAAATGCTTACTGCCATACCAACCCTGAATAGCCCGATCTCGTCTGATCTCGGAAGCTAAGCAGGTTAAGGCCGGGTCAGTACTTGGATGCGAGACTGCCTGGGAATACCCGGTGCTGTAAGCATTTTATTCCTGTTTTAAAACTGCAGGGGCTCTACTCCATCTTTATACCACAAGTGTAATTGCATTTAACCATCTTTAAATAGCTTGTGTTCACCTATTCTAATTACTTATGGCCATACCACCCTGAACACGCCTGATCTCGGAAGCTAAGCAGGGTAGGACCGGGTCAGTACTTGGATGGGAGACTGCCTGGGAATACCCGGTGCTGTAAGCATTTCATTCCTGTTTTACAACCGCAGGGGCTCTACTCCATCTTTATACCACAAGTGTAATTCCATTTTGCCATCTATAAATAGCTTGTGATCACCTGTTCTAAATGCTTACGGCCATACCACCCTGAACACGCCTAATCTCGGAAGCTAAGCAGGGTAGGGCCGGGTCAGTACTTGGATGGGAGACTGCCTGGGAATACCCGTTGCTGTAAGGTTTTTATTCTACACTTTCAACAGCAGGGGCTCTGCTCCTTCTTTATACCACAACTGTAATTGCATTTTGCCATCTATAAATAGCTTGTGATCACCTGTTCTAAATGCTTATGGCCATACCACCCTGAACACGCCTGATCTCGTCTGATCTCGGAAGCTAAGCAGGGTAGGGCCGGGTCAGTACTTGGATGGGAGACTGCCTGGGAATACCCGTTGCTGTAAGCATTTTTATTCCTGCTTTTACAACCGCAGGGGCTCTACTCCATCTTTATACCACAAGTGTAATTCCATTTTGCCATCTATAAATAGCTTGTGATCACCTGTTCTAAATGCTTACTGCCATACCAACCTGAATACGCCCGATCTCGTCTGATCTCGGAAGCTAAGCAGGGTAGGGCCGGGTCAGTACTTGGATGGGAGACTGCCTGGGAATACCCGGTGCTGTAAGCATTTTTATTCCTACACTTTCAACAGCAGGGGCTCTGCTCCTTCTTTATACCACAACTGTAATTGCATTTAACCATCTTTAAATAGCTTGTGTTCACCTATTCTAATTACTTATGGCCATACCACCCTGAACACGCCTGATCTCGGAAGCTAAGCAGGGTAGGGCCGGGTCAGTACTTGGATGGGAGACTGCCTGGGAATACCCGGTGCTGTAAGCATTTTATTCCTGTTTTACAACCGCAGGGGCACTACTCCATCTTTATACCACAAGTGTAATTGCATTTTGCCATCTATGAATAGCTTGTGATCACCTGTTCTAAATGCTTACGGCCATACCACCCTGAACACGCCTGATCTCGTCTTATCTCGGAAGCTAAGCAGGTTAGGGCCGGGTCAGTACTTGGATGGGAGACTGCCTGGGAATACACGGTGCTGTAAGCTTTTTATTCTACACTTTCAACAGCAAGGGCTCTGCTCTTTCTTTATACCACAACTGTAATTGCATTTAGCTATCTATAAATAGCTTGTGTTCACCTATTCTAATTGCTTACGGCCATACCAACCCTAAGCACGCGTCTCTGATCTCGGAAGCTAAGCAGGTTAGGGCCGGGTCAGTACTTGGATGGGAGACTGCCTGGGAATACACGGTGCTGTAAGCATTTTATTCCTGTTTTATAACCGCAGGGGCTCTGTTCCTTCTTTATACCACAAGTGTAATTCCGTTTTGCCATCTATAAATAGCTTGTGATCACGTGTTCTAAATGCTTACTGCCATACCAACCTGAATAAGCCCGATCTCGTCTGATCTCGGAAGCTAAGCAGGGTAGGGCCGGGTCAGTACTTGGATGGGTGACTGCCTGGGAATACCCGGTGCTGTAAGCATTTTATTCTACACTTTCAACATCAGGGGCTCTGCTCCTTCTTTATACCACAACTGTAATTGCATTTAGCCATCTATAAATAGCTTGTGTTCACCTATTCTAATTACTTATGGCCATACCACCCTGAACACGCCTGATCTCGGAAGCTAAGCAGGGTAGGGCCGGGTCAGTACTTGGATGGGTGACTACCTGGGAATACCCGGTGCTGTAAGCTTTTTATTCTACACTTTCAACATCAGGGGCTCTGCTCCTTCTTTATACCACAACTGTAATTGCATTTTACCATCTATAAATAGCTTGTGATCACCTGTGCTAAATGCTTACTGCCATACCAACCTGAATACGCCCGATCTCGTCTGATCTCGGAAGCTAAGCAGGGTAGGGCCGGGTCAGTACTTGGATGGGAGACTGCCTGGGAATACCCGGTGCTGTAAGCATTTTTATTCCTACGCTTTTACAACAGCAGGGGCTCTGCTCCATCTTCATACCACAAGTGTAATTGCATTTTGCCATCTATAAATAGCTTGTGATCACCTGTTCTAAATGCTTATGGCCATACCACCCTGAACACGCCCTGATCTCGTCTGATCTCGGAAGCTAAGCAGGGTAGGGCCGGGTCAGTACTTGGATGGGAGACTGCCTGGGAATACCCGGTGCTGTAAGCTTTTTATTCTACACTTTCAACAGCAGGGGCTCTGCTCCTTCTTTATACCACAAGTGTAATTGCATTTTAACCATCTTTAAATAGCTTGTGTTCACCTATTCTAATTACTTATGGCCATACCACCCTGAACACGCCTGATCTCGGAAGCTAAGCAGGGTAGGGCCGGGTCAGTACTTGGATGTGAGACTGCCTGGGAATACCCGGTGCTATAAGCTTTTTATTCTACACTATCAACATCAGGGGCTCTGCTCCTTCTTTATACCACAACTGTAATTGCATTTTACCATCTATAAATAGCTTGTGATCACCTGTTCTAAATGCTTACTGCCATACCACCCTGAATACGCCTGATCTCGTCTGATCTCGGAAGCTAAGCAGGGTAGGGCCGGGTCAGTACTTGGATGGGAGACTGCCTGGGAATACCCGGTGCTATAAGCTTTTTATTCTACACTATCAACATCAGGGGCTCTGCTCCTTCTTTATACTACAACTGTAATTGCATTTTACCATCTATAAATAGCTTGTGATCACCTGTGCTCAATGGTTACTGCCATACCAACCTGAATACTTCTGATCTCGGAAGCTAAGCAGGGTAGGGCCGGGTCAGTACTTGGATGGGAGACTACCTGGGAATACCCGGTGCTGTAAGCATTTAATTCCTGTTCGACAACAGCAGGGGCTCTACTCCATCTTCATACCACAAGTGTAATTGCATTTTAGCCATCTACAAATAGCTTGTGATCACCTATTCTAATTACTTATGGCCATACCAACCCTGAACACGCCTGATCTCGGAAGCTAAGCAGGGTAGGGCCGGGTCAGTACTTGGATGGGCAGACTACCTGGGAAATTCCCGGTGCTGTAAGCATTTTATTCCTGTTTTTCAACCGCAGGGGCTGTACTCCATCTTCATACCACAAGTGTAATTGCATTTTGCCATCTATAAATAACTTGTGATCACCTGTGCGAAATGTTTACTGCCATACCAACCTGAACACGCCTGATCTCGGAAGCTAAGCAGGGTAGGGCTGGGTCAGTACTTGGATGGGAGACTGCCTGGGAATACCTGGTGCTGTAAGCTTTTTATTCTACACTTTCAACAGCAGGGGCGCTGCTCCTTCTTTATACCACAACTGTAATTGCATTTTACCATCTATAAATAGCTTGTGATCACCTGTTCTAAATGCTTATGGCCATACCACCCTGAACACGCCTGATCTCGTCTGATCTCGGAAGCTAAGCAGGGTAGGGCCGGGTCAGTACTTGGATGGGAGACTGCCTGGGAATACCCGGTGCTGTAAGCATTTTATTCCTGTTTTACAACCGCAGGGGCTCTGTTCCATCTTTATATCACAAGTGTAATTGCATTTTGCCATATATAAATAGCTTGTTTTCACCTGTTCTAAATGCTTACTGCCATACCAACCTGAATAAGCCCGATCTCGTCTGATCTCGGAAGCTAAGCAGGGTAGGGCCGGGTCAGTACTTGGATGGGAGACTGCCTGGGAATACCCGGTGCTGTAAGCATTTTATTCTACACTTTCAACATCAGGGGCTCTGCTCCTTCTTTATACCACAAGTGTAATTGCATTTAACCATCTTTAAATAGCTTGTGTTCACCTATTCTAATTACTTATGGCCATACCACCCTGAACACGCCTGATCTCGGAAGCTAAGCAGGGTAGGGCCGGGTCAGTACTTGGATGGGAGACTGCCTGGGAATACCCGGTGCTGTAAGCATTTTATTCCTGTTTAACAACAGCAGGGGCTCTACTCCATCTTTATACCACAAGTGTAATTGCATTTTGCCATCTATAAATAGCTTGTGATCACCTGTTCTAAATGCTTACGGCCATACCACCCTGAACACGCCTGATCTCGGAAGCTAAGCAGGGTAGGGCCGTGTCAGTACTTGGATGGGAGACTGCCTGTGAATACCTGGTGCTGTAAGATTTTTATTCTACACTTTCAAGAGCAGGGGCTCTGCTCCTTCTGTATACCACAACTGTAATTGCATTTTACCATCTATAAATAGCTTGTGATCACCTGTTCTAAATGCTTATGGCCATACCAACCTGAACACGTCTGATCTCGGAAGCTAAGCAGGGTAGGGCCGGGTCAGTACTTGGATGGGAGACTGCCTGGGAATACCCGGTGCTGTAAGCATTTTATTTCTGTTTTACAACCGCAGGTGCTCTGTTCCATCTTTATATCACAAGTGTAATTGCATTTTGCCATATATAAATAGCTTGTTTTTACCTGTTCTAAATGCTTACTGCCATACCAACCTGAATAAGCCCGATCTCGCATGATCTCGCAAGCTAAGCAGGGTAGGGCTGAGTCAGTACTTGGATGAGAGACTGCCTGGGAATACCCTGTGCTGTCAGCATTTCATTCCTGTTTAACAACAGCAGGGGCTCTGCTCTATCTTTATACCACAAGTGTAATTGCATTTAACCATCTTTAAATAGCTTGTGTTCACCTATTCTAATTAATTATGGGCGTACCGCTCTGAACACGCCTGATCTCGGAAGCTAAGCAGGGTAGGGCCGGGTCAGTACTTGGATGGGAAACTGCCTGGGAATACCCGGTGCTGTAAGCTTTTTATTCTACACTTTCAACATCAGGGGCTCTGCTCCTTCTTTATACCACAACTGTAATTGCATTTTACTATCTATAAATAGCTTGTGATCACCTGTGCTAAATGCTTACTGCCATACCAACCTGAATACGCCCGATCTCGTCTGATCTCGGAAGCTAAGCAGGTTAGGGCCGGGTCAGTACTTGGATGGGAGACTGCCTGGGAATACCCGGTGCTGTAAGCATTTTTATTCCTGCTTTTACAAACACGCAGGCGCTCTAATCCATCTTTATACCACAAGTGTAATTGCATTTTGCCATCTATAAATAGCTTGTGATCACCTGTTCTAAATGCTTATGGCCATACCACCCTGAACACGCCTGATCTCGTCTGATCTCGGAAGCTAAGCAGGGTAGGGCCGGGTCAGTACTTGGATGGGAGACTGCCTGGGAATACCCGGTGCTGTAAGCATTTTATTCCTGTTTTACAACCGCAGGGGCTCTACTCCATCTTTATACCAAAAGTGTAATTGCATTTTGCCATCTATAAATAGCTTGTGATCACCTGTTCTAAATGTGTATGGCCATACCACCCTGAACACGACTGATCTCGGAAGCTAAGCAGGGTAGGGCCGGGTCAGTACTTGGATGGGAGACTGCCTGGGAATACCCGGTGCTGTAAGCATTTTATTCCTGTTTTACAACCGCAGGGGCTCTGTTCCATCTTTATATCACAAGTGTAATTGCATTTTGCCATATATACATAGCTTGTTTTCACCTGTTCTAAATGCTTACTGCCATACCAACCTGAATAAGCCCGATCTCGTCTGATCTCGGAAGCTAAGCAGGGTAGGGCCGGGTCAGTACTTGGATGGGAGACTGCCCGGGTATACCCGGTGCTGTAAGCTTTTTATTCTACACTTTCAACATCAGGGGCTCTGCTCCTTCTTTATACCACAACTGTAATTGCATTTAACCATCTTTAAATAGCTTGTGTTCACCTATTCTAATTACTTATGGCCATACCACCCTGAACACGCCTGATCTCGGAAGTTAAGCAGGGTAGGGCCGGGTCAGTACTTGGATGGGAGGCTACCTGGGAATACCCGGTGCTGTAAGCTTTTTATTCTACACTTTCAACATCAGGGGCTCTGCTCCTTCTTTATACCACAACTGTAATTGCATTTTACCATCTATAAATAGCTTGTGATCACCTGTGCTAAATGCTTACTGCCATACCAACCTGAATGCGTCGGATCTCGGAAGCTAATTAGGGTAGAGCCGTGTCAGTACTTCAATGGGAGACTGCCTGGGAATACCCGGTGCTGTAAGCTTTTTATTTTACACTTTCAACATCAGGGGCTCTGCTCCTTCTTTATACCACAACTGTAAATGCATTTTACTATCTATAAATAGATTGTGATCACCTGCGCTAAATGCTTACTGCCATACCAACCTGAATATGCCCGATCTCGTTTTATCTTGGAAGCTAAGCAGGGTAGGGCCGGGTCAGTACTTGGATGGGAGACTGCCTGGGAATACCCGGTGCTGTAAGCTTTTTATTCTACACTTTCAACATCAGGGGCTCTGCTCCTTCTTTATACCACAACTGTAATTGCATTTTACCATCTATAAATAGCTTGTGATCACCTGTTCTAAATGCTTATGGCCATACCACCCTGAACACGCCTGATCTCGTCTGATCTCGGAAGCTAAGCAGGGTAGGGCCGGGTCAGTACTTGGATGGGAGACTGCCTGGGAATACCCGGTGCTGTAAGCATTTTATTCCTGTTTTACAACCGCAGGGGCTCTGCTCCATCTTTATACCACAAGTGTAATTGCATTTTGCCATCTATAAATAGCTTGTGATCACCTGTTCTAAATGCTTACTGCCATACCAACCCTGAACACGCCCTCTGATCTCGGAAGCTAAGCAGGGTAGGGCCGGGTCAGTACTTGGATGGGAGACTGCCTGGGAATACCCGGTGCTGTAAGCTTTTTATTCTACACTTTCAACATCAGGGGCTCTGCTCCTTCTTTATACCACAACTGTAATTGCATTTTACCATCTATAAATAGCTTGTGATCACCTGTTCTAAATGCTTACTGCCATACCAACCTGAATACGCCTGATCTCGTCTGATCTCGGAAGCTAAGCAGGGTAGGGCCGGGTCAGTACTTGGATGGGAGACTACCTGGGAATACCCGGTGCTGTAAGCTTTTTATTCTACACTTTCAACATCAGGGGCTCTGCTCCTTCTTTATACCACAACTGTAATTGCATTTTACCATCTATAAATAGCTTGTGATCACCTGTGCTAAATGCTTACTGCCATACCAACCTGAATACGCTCTGATCTCGGAAGCTAAGCAGGGTAGAGCCGTGTCAGTACTTGGATGGGAGACTGCCTGGGAATACCCGGTGCTGTAAGCTTTTTATTCTACACTTTCAACATCAGGGGCTCTGCTCCTTCTTTATACCACAACTGTAATTGCATTTTACCATCTATAAATAGCTTGTGATCACCTGTGCTAAATGCTTACTGCCATACCAACCTGAATACGCCCGATCTCGTCTGATCTCGGAAGCTAAGCAGGGTAGGGCCGGGTCAGTACTTGGATGGGAGACTGCCTGGGAATACCCGGTGCTGTAAGCTTTTTATTCTACACTTTCAACATCAGGGGCTCTGCTCCTTCTTTATACCACAACTGTAATTGCATTTTACCATCTATAAATAGCTTGTGATCACCTGTTCTAAATGCTTATGGCCATACCACCCTGAACACGCCTGATCTCGTCTGATCTCGGAAGCTAAGCAGGGTAGGGCCGGGTCAGTACTTGGATGGGAGACTGCCTGGGAATACCCGGTGCTGTAAGCATTTTATTCCTGTTTTACAACCGCAGGGGCTCTGTTCCATCTTTATACCACAAGTGTAATTGCATTTTGCCATCTATAAATAGCTTGTGATCACCTGTTCTAAATGCTTACGGCCATACCACCCTGAACACGCCTGATCTCGGAAGCTAAGCAGGGTAGGGCCGGGTCAGTACTTGGATGGGAGACTGCCTGGGAATACCCGGTGCTGTAAGCTTTTTATTCTAAACTTTCAACAGCAGGGGCTCTGCTCCTTCTTTATACCGCAAGTGTAATTGCATTTTACCATCTATAAATAACTTGTGATCACCTGTTCTAAATGCTTACTGCCATACCACCCTGAACACGCCTGATCTCGGAAGCTAAGCAGGGTAGGGCCGGGTCAGTACTTGGATGGGAGACTGCCTGGGAATACCCTGGTGCTGTAAGCTTTTTATTCTACACTTTCAACATCAGGGGCTCTGCTCCTTCTTTATACCACAACTGTAATTGCATTTAACCATCTTTAAATAGCTTGTGTTCACCTATTCTAATTACTTATGGCCATACCACCCTGAACACGCCTGATCTCGGAAGCTAAGCAGGGTAGGGCCGGGTCAGTACTTGGATGGGAGACTGCCTGGGAATACCCGGTGCTGTAAGCTTTTTATTCTACACTATCAACATCAGGGGGCTCTGCTCCTTCTTTATACCACAACTGTAATTGCATTTTACCATCTATAAATAGCTTGTGATCACCTGTTGTAAATCCTCACTAGCCATACCAACCCTGAACACGCCCTAATCTCGTCTGATCTCGGAAGCCAAGCAGGGTAGGGCCGGGGTCAGTACTTGGATGGGAGACTGCCTGGGAATACCCGGTGCTGTAAGCATTTTATTCTACACTTTAATCAGCAGGGGCTCTGCTCCTTCTTTATACCACAAGTGTAATTGCATTTTGCCATCTATAAATCGCTTGTGATCACCTGTTCTAAATACTTATGTCCATACCACCCTGAACCCGCCTGATCTCGGAAGCTAAGCAGGGTAGGGCCGGGTCAGTACTTGGATGGGAGACTTCCTGGGAATACCCGGTGCTGTAAGCTTTTTATTCTACACTTTCAACAGCAGGGGCTCTGCTCCTTCTTTATACCACAAGTGTAATTGCATTTTGCCATCTATAAATAGCTTGTGATCACCTGTTCTAAATGCTTACGGCCATACCACCCTGAACACGCCTGATCTCGTCTGATCTCGGAAGCTAAGCAGGGTAGGGCCGGGTCAGTACTTGGATGGGAGACTGCCTGGGAATACCCGGTGCTGTAAGCTTTTTATTCTACACTTTCAACAGCAGGGGCTCTGCTCCTTCTTTATACCACAACTGTAATTGCATTTTAACCATCTTTAAATAGCTTGTGTTCACCTATTCTAATTACTTATGGCCATACCACCCTGAACACGCTCTGATCTCGGAAGCTAAGCAGGGTAGGGCCGGGTCAGTACTTGGATGGGAGACTGCCTGGGAATACCCGGTGCTGTAAGCTTTTTATTCTACACTATCAACATCAGGGGGCTCTGCTCCTTCTTTATACCACAACTGTTATTGCATTTTACCATCTATAAATAGCTTGTGTTCACCTGTTCTAAATACTTATGGCCATACCACCCTGAACACGCCTGATCTCGGAAGCTAAGCAGGGTAGGGCCGGGTCAGTACTTGGATGGGAGACTGCCTGGGAATACCCGGTGCTGTAAGCTTTTTATTCTACACTTTCAACAGCAGGGGCTCTGCTCCTTCTTTATACCACAAGTGTAATTGCATTTTGCCATCTATAAATAGCTTGTGATCACCTGTTCTAAATGCTTACGGCCATACCACCCTGAACACGCCCGATCTCGTCTGATCTCGGAAGCTAAGCAGGGTAGGGCCGGGTCAGTACTTGGATGGGAGACTGCCTGGGAATACCCGGTGCTGTAAGCTTTTTATTCTACACTTTCAACAGCAGGGGCTCTGCTCCTTCTTTATACCACAAGTGTAATTGCATTTTGCCATCTATAAATAGCTTGTGATCACCTGTTCTAAATGCTTATGGCCATACCACCCTGAACACGCCTGATCTCGTCTGATCTCGGAAGCTAAGCAGGGTAGGGCCGGGTCAGTACTTGGATGGGAGACTGCCTGGGAATACCCGGTGCTGTAAGCATTTTATTCCTGTTTTACAACCGCAGGGGCTCTACTCCATCTTTATAACACAAGTGTAATTGCATTTTGCCATCTATTAATAGCTTGTGATCACCTGTTCTAAATGCTTATGGCCATAGCACCCTGAATACGCCTGATCTCGTCTGATCTCAGAAGCTAAGCAGTGTAGGGCCGTGTCAGTACTTGGATGGGAGACTGCCTGGGAATACCCGGTGCGGTAAGATTTTTATTCTATACTTTCAACAGCAGGGGCTCTGCTCCTTCTTTATACCACAACTGTAATTGCATTTTAACCATCTTTAAATAGCTTGTGTTCACCTATTCTAATTACTTATGGCCATACCACCCTGAACACGCCTGATCTCGGAAGCTAAGCAGGGTAGGGCCGGGTCAGTACTTGGATGGGAGACTGCCTGGGAATACCCGGTGCTGTAAGCTTTTTATTCTACACTATCAACATCAGGGGCTCTGCTCCTTGTTTATACCACAACTGTAATTGCATTTTACTATCTATAAATAGCTTTTGATCACCTGTGCAAAATGCTTACTGCCATACCAACCTGAATACGCCCGATCTCGTCTGATCTTGGACGCTAAGCAGTGTAGGGCCGGGTCAGTACTTGGATGGGAGACTGCCCGGGAATACCCGGTGCTGTAAGCTTTTTATTCCACTTTTACAACAGCAGGGGCTCTGCTCCTTCTTTATACCACAAGTGTAATTGCATTTTGCCATCTATAAATAGCTTGTGATCACCTGTTCTAAATGCTTATGGCCATACCACCCTGAACACGCCTGATCTCGTCTGATCTTGGACGCTAAGCAGGGTAGGGCCGGGTCAGTACTTGGATGGGAGACTGCCCGGGAATACCCGGTGCTGTAAGCTTTTTATTCTACACTTTCAACAGCAGGGGCTCTGCTCCTTCTTTATACCACAAGTGTAATTGCATTTTGCCATCTATAAATAGCTTGTGATCACCTGTTCTAAATGCTTACGGCCATACCAGCCTGAACACCTCTGATCTCGGAAGCTAAGCAGGGTAGGGCCGGGTCAGTACTTGGATGGGAGACTGCCTGGGAATACCCGGTGCTGTAAGCTTTTTATTCTACACTTTCAACAGCAGGGGCTCTGCTCCTTCTTTATACCACAAGTGTAATTGCATTTAACCATCTTTAAATAGCTTGTGTTCACCTATTCTAATTACTTATGGCCATACCACCCTGAACACGCCTGATCTCGGAAGCTAAGCAGGGTAGGGCCGGGTCAGTACTTGGATGGGAGACTGCCTGGGAATACCCGGTGCTGTAAGCTTTTTATTCTACACTATCAACATCAGGGGCTCTGCTCATTCTTTATACCACAACTGTAATTGCATTTTACCATCTATAAATAGCTTGTGATCACCTGTGCTTAATGCTTACTGCCATACCAACCTGAATACGCCCGATCTCGTCTGATCTCGGAAGCTAAGCAGGGTAGGGCCGGGTCAGTACTTGGATGGGAGACTGCCTGGGAATACCCGGTGCTGTAAGCATTTTTATTCTACACTTTTACAACAGCAGGGGCTTTCCTCCATTTTCATACCACAAGTGTAATTGCATTTTGCCATCTATAAATAGCTTGTGATCACCTGTTCTAAATGCTTATGGCCATACCACCCTGAACACGCCTGATCTCGTCTGATCTCGGAAGCTAAGCAGGGTAGGGCCGGGTCAGTACTTGGATGGGAGACTGCCTGGGAATACCCGGTGCTGTAAGCTTTTTACCCTACACTTTCAACAGCAGGGCCTCTGCTCCTTCTTTATACCACAAGTGTAATTGCATTTAACCATCTTTAAATAGCTTGTGTTCACCTATTCTAATTACTTATGGCCATACCACCCTGAACATGCCTGATCTCGAAAGCTAAGCAGGGTAGGGCCGGGTCAGTACTTGGATGGGAGACTGCCTGGGAATACCCGGTGCTGTAAGCTTTTTATTCTACACTATCAACATCAGGGGCTCTGCTCCTTCTTTATACCACAACTGTAATTGCATTTTACCATCTATAAATAGCTTGTGATCACCTGTGCTCAATGGTTACTGCCATACCACCCTGAACATGCCTGATCTCGAAAGCTAAGCAGGGTAGGGCCGTGTCAGTACTTGGATGGGAGACTGCCTGGGAATACCCGGTGCTATACGCTTTTTATTCTACACTATCAACATCATGGGCTCTGCTCCATCTTTATACCACAACTGTAATTGCATTTTACCATCTATAAATAGCTTGTGATTACCTGTGCTCAATGGTTACTGCCATACCAACCTGAATAAGCCCAATCTTGTCTGATCTCGGAAGCTAAGCAGCGTAGGGCCGGGTCAGTACTCGGATGGGAGACTACCTGGGAATTCCCGGTGCTGTAAGTTTTTTATTCCTGTTTGACAACTGCAGGGGCTCTACTCCATCTTTATACCACAAGTGTAATTGCATTTTGCCATCTATAAATAGCTTGTGATCATCTGTTCTAAATGCTTACGGCCATACCACCCTGAACACGCCTGATCTCGGAAGCTAAGCATGGTAGGGCCGTGTCAGTATTTGGATGGGAGACTTCCTGTGAATACCTGGTGATGTAAGATTATAAATTCTACACTTTCAACAGCAGGGGCTCTGCTCCTTCTGTATACCACAACTGTAATTGCATTTTACCATCTATAAATAGCTTGTGATCACCTGTTCTAAATGCTTATGTCCATACCACCCTGAACACGCCTGATCTCGTCTGATCTCGGAAGCTAAGCAGGGTAGGGCCGGGTCAGTACTTGGATGGGAGACTGCCTGGGAATACCCGGTGCTGTAAGCATTTTATTCCTGTTTTACAACCGCAGGGGCTTTGTTCCATCTTTATATCACAAGTGTAATTGCATTTTTGCCATATATAAATAGCTTGTTTTCACCTGTTCTAAATGCTTACTGCCATACCAACCTGAATAAGCCCGATCTCGTCTGATCTCGGAAGCTAAGCAGGGTAGGGCCGGGTCAGTACTTGGATGGGAGACTGCCTGGGAATACCCGGTGCTGTAAGCTTTATTTTCCCGTTTTACAACAGCAGGGGCTCTGCTCCTTCTTTATACCACAAGTGTAATTGCATTTTACCATCTTTAAATAGCTTGTGTTCACCTATTCTAATTACTTATGGCCATACCACCCTGAACACGCCTGATCTCGGAAGCTAAGCAGGGTAGGGCCGGGTCAGTACTTGGATGGGAGACTGCCTGGGAATACCCGGTGCTGTAAGCATTTTTATTCCTGCTTTTACAACAGCAGGGGCTCTGCTCCATCTTTATACCACAAGTGTAATTGCATTTTGCCATCTATAAATAGCTTGTGGTCACCTGTTCTTAAATGCTTACGGCCACACCACCCTGAACACGCCTGATCTCGGAAGCTAAGCAGGGTAGGGC
>JABUOV010000355.1:5000-12500 GCA_025617405.1 Perca schrenkii
GATATTCTGGCTCTATACACGCTAAAAGTCCTGATTATTTACATGGAGTCTGGTGGAGATATGCTGGCTCTATACACGCTAAAAGTCCTGATTATTTACATGGAGTCTGGTGGAGATATGCTGGCTCTATACACGCTAAAAGTCCTGATTATTTACATGGAGTCTGGTGGAGATATGCTGGCTCTATACGAACTAAAAGTCCTGATTATTTACATGGAGTCTGGTGGAGATATGCTGGCTCTATACATGCTAAAAGTCCTGATTATTTACATGGAGTCTGGTGGAGATATGCTGGCTCTATACACGCTAAAAGTCCTGATTATTTACATGGAGTCTGGTGGAGTTTGTAGTTGTGTTGATGGATGTGTGTGTGTGTGTGTGTGTGTGTGTGTCTCTGTGTGTGTGTGTGTGTGTGTGTGTGTGTGACCTCACCCCGTCCACCGGCGTCTGCCCTGAAGAGAAGACCACTTTAACGTAGCGCTTGTTGACCACCTCCAACCGGTCCACCTGGTGAACAAATCAAACGCCCCCTGGAGTTATACAGCTGGACCTTTATATAACTCTACTTCACTAACAACCAGACTGGAGACTTGATTTACACGCTTTCATTACATCCAAAAAGTTAAATATCTATTAGGGTTTAATCCCGGGAAATCTGATCAAAATCATTTCCCGTTTCCCGGGAAAGGTTATGACGGGAAGCAGGAAATAAAATACAATAAAAAAGGCGAGGAGTGCGTGTCTATTGTTCTCATACGGTAAGGTTGATGCAGGCGACGGTAGCTACGGTAATACAGGCTCCCTAAATCATT
Organism: Perca schrenkii; assembly: GCA_025617405.1. NCBI lineage: Eukaryota > Metazoa > Chordata > Actinopteri > Perciformes > Percidae > Perca > Perca schrenkii. The sequence goes on from JABUOV010000355.1 coordinate 5,813, forward strand.
ACACAGGCTCAATACATTCATTCATTAAAGAAGAAGAAGTTCATTAAATCATCACACAGGCTCATTCATCAGGCCCGGATTGGCTAATCGGGAGCACCGGGAGAATTCCCGGTGGGTCGGTCTGGTTGTTTGGTTGTGATGACTGGTGTTCAGGTATGGTACTGGGTTTAAATCATAGTTGAATATTATGGATGCTGTCCCTAGGCTACCTGCACTCACAGCCCACTTTTTTATATTTACAGTAGGCTATTTATTTGTTCTTACAGCCCACTTTTTTATATTTACAGTAGGTTATTTATTTGTTCTTACAGCCCACTTTTTTTATATTTACAGTAGGTTATTTATTTGTTCTTACAGCCTTCTTTTTTATATTTACAGTAGGTTATTTATTTGTTCTTACAGCCCACTTTTTTATATTTACAGTAGGTTATTTATTTGTTCTTACAGCCTACTTTTTTATATTTACAGTAGGTTATTTATTTGTTCTTACAGCCCACTTTTTTATATTTACAGTAGGTTATTTATTTGTTCTTACAGCCCACTTTTTTATATTTACAGTAGGTTATTTATTTGTTCTTACAGCCCACTTTTTTATATTTACAGTAGGTTATTTATTTGTTCTTACAGCCCACTTTTTTATATTTACAGTAGGTTATTTATTTGTTCTTACAGCCCACTTTTTTATATTTACAGTAGGTTATTTATTTGTTCTTACAGCCCACTTTTTTATATTTACAGTAGGTTATTTATTTGTTCTTACAGCCCACTTTTTTATATTTACAGTAGGTTATTTATTTGTTCTTACAGCCCACTTTTTTATATTTACAGTAGGTTATTTATTTGTTCTTACAGCCCACTTTTTTATATTTACAGTAGGTTATTTATTTGTTCTTACAGCCCACTTTTTTATATTTACAGTAGGTTATTTATTTGTTCTTACAGCCCACTTTTTATATTTACAGTAGGTTATTTATTTGTTCTTACAGCCCACTTTTTTATATTTACAGTAGGTTATTTATTTGTTCTTACAGCCCACTTTTTATATTTACAGTAGGTTATTTATTTGTTCTTACAGCCCACTTTTTATATTTACAGTAGGTTATTTATTTGTTCTTACAGCCCACTTTTTTATATTTACAGTAGGTTATTTATTTGTTCTTACAGCCCACTTTTTATATTTACAGTAGGTTATTTATTTGTTCTTACAGCCCACTTTTTTATATTTACAGTAGGTTATTTATTTGTTCTTAGCCCCTTTTTTATATTTGCAGTAGGTTATTTATTTGTTCTTACAGCTCACTTTTTATATTTACAGTAGGCTATTTATTTGTTCTTACAGCCTTCTTTTTTATATTTACAGTAGGTTATTTATTTGTTCTTACAGCCCACTTTTTTATATTTACAGTAGGTTATTTATTTGTTCTTACAGCCCACTTTTTATATTTACAGTAGGTTATTTATTTGTTCTTACAGCCTTCTTTTTTATATTTACAGTAGGGTTATTTATTTGTTCTTTGCAGCCCACTTTTTTATATTTACAGTAGGTTATTTATTTGTTCTTACAGCCCACTTTTTGTATATTTACAGTAGGTTATTTATTTGTTCTTACAGCTCCACTTTTTTATATTTACAGTAGGTTATTTATTTGTTCTTACAGCCCACTTTTTATATTTACAGTAGGTTATTTATTTGTTCTTACAGCCCTTCTTTTTATATTTACAGTAGGTTCATTTATTTGTTCTTACAGCCCACTTTTTTATATTTACAGTAGGTTATTTATTTGTTCTTACAGCCCACTTTTTTTATATTTACAGTAGGTTATTTATTTGTTCTTACAGCCCACTTTTTATATTTACAGTAGGTCTATTTATTTGTTCTTGCAGCCCACTTTTGTATTTACAGTAGGTTATTTATTTGTTCTTGTAGCCCACTTTTTTATATTTACAGTAGGTTATTTATTTGTTCTTACAGCCCACTTTTTATATTTACAGTAGGTTATTTATTTGTTCTTACAGCCCACTTTTTTATATTTACAGTAGGTTATTTATTTGTTCTTGCAGCCCACTTTTTATATCCTTTACAGTAGGTTATTTATTTGTTCTTACAGCCCACTTTTTTATATTTACTGTAGGTTATTTATTTGTTCTTACAGCCCACTTTTTTTATATTTACAGTAGGTTATTTATTTGTTCTTACAGCCCACTTTTTATATTTACAGTAGGTTATTTATTTGTTCTTACAGCCCACTTTTTTTATATTTACAGTAGGTTATTTATTTGTTCTTACAGCCCACTTTTTTATATTTACAGTAGGTTATTTATTTGTTCTTACAGCCCACTTTTTTATATTTACAGTAGGTTATTTATTTGTTCTTACAGCCCACTTTTTTATATTTACAGTAGGTTATTTATTTGTTCTTACAGCCCACTTTTTATATTTACAGTAGGTTATTTATTTGTTCTTACAGCCCACTTTTTTATATTTACAGTAGGTTATTTATTTGTTCTTACAGCCCACTTTTTTATATTTACAGTAGGTTATTTATTTGTTCTTACAGCCCACTTTTTTTATATTTACAGTAGGTTATTTATTTGTTCTTACAGCCCACTTTTTTATATTTACAGTAGGTTATTTATTTGTTCTTACAGCCCACTTTTTTATATTTACAGTAGGTTATTTATTTGTTCTTACAGCCCACTTTTTTATATTTACAGTAGGTTATTTATTTGTTCTTACAGCCCACTTTTTTATATTTACAGTAGGTTATTTATTTGTTCTTACAGCCCACTTTTTATATTTACAGTAGGTTATTTATTTGTTCTTACAGCCCACTTTTTATATTTACAGTAGGTTATTTATTTGTTCTTACAGCCCACTTTTTATATTTACAGTAGGTTATTTATTTGTTCTTACAGCCCACTTTTTTATATTTACAGTAGGTTATTTATTTGTTCTTACAGCCCACTTTTTATATTTACAGTAGGTTATTTATTTGTTCTTACAGCCCACTTTTTTATATTTACAGTAGGTTATTTATTTGTTCTTACAGCCCACTTTTTTATATTTACAGTAGGTTATTTATTTGTTCTTACAGCCCACTTTTTTATATTTACAGTAGGTTATTTATTTGTTCTTACAGCCCACTTTTTTATATTTACAGTAGGTTATTTATTTGTTCTTACAGCCCACTTTTTTATATTTACAGTAGGTTATTTATTTGTTCTTACAGCCCACTTTTTATATTTACAGTAGGTTATTTATTTGTTCTTACAGCCCACTTTTTTATATTTACAGTAGGTTATTTATTTGTTCTTACAGCCCACTTTTTATATTTACAGTAGGTTATTTATTTGTTCTTACAGCCCACTTTTTTATATTTACAGTAGGTTATTTATTTGTTCTTGCAGCCTTCTTTTTATATTTACAGTAGGTTATTTATTTGTTCTTACAGCCCACTTTTTTATATTTACAGTAGGTTATTTATTTGTTCTTACAGCCCACTTTTTTTATATTTACAGTAGGTTATTTATTTGTTCTTACAGCCCACTTTTTTATATTTACAGTAGGTTATTTATTTGTTCTTACAGCCCACTTTTTTATATTTACAGTAGGTTATTTATTTGTTCTTACAGCCCACTTTTTTTATATTTACAGTAGGTTATTTATTTGTTCTTACAGCCCACTTTTTTATATTTACAGTAGGTTATTTATTTGTTCTTACAGCCCACTTTTTTTATATTTACAGTAGGTTATTTATTTGTTCTTACAGCCCACTTTTTTATATTTACAGTAGGTTATTTATTTGTTCTTGCAGCCCACTTTTTTATATTTACAGTAGGTTATTTATTTGTTCTTACAGCCCACTTTTTTATATTTACAGTAGGTTATTTATTTGTTCTTACAGCCCACTTTTTTATATTTACAGTAGGTTATTTATTTGTTCTTACAGCCCACTTTTTTATATTTACAGTAGGTTATTTATTTGTTCTTACAGCCCACTTTTTTATATTTACAGTAGGTTATTTATTTGTTCTTACAGCCCACTTTTTTATATTTACAGTAGGTTATTTATTTGTTCTTACAGCCCACTTTTTTATATTTACAGTAGGTTATTTATTTGTTCTTACAGCCCACTTTTTTATATTTACAGTAGGTTATTTATTTGTTCTTACAGCCCACTTTTTATATTTACAGTAGGTTATTTATTTGTTCTTACAGCCCACTTTTTTATATTTACAGTAGGTTATTTATTTGTTCTTACAGCCCACTTTTTATATTTACAGTAGGTTATTTATTTGTTCTTACAGCCCACTTTTTTATATTTACAGTAGGTTATTTATTTGTTCTTACAGCCCACTTTTTTATATTTACAGTAGGTTATTTATTTGTTCTTACAGCCCACTTTTTTATATTTACAGTAGGTTATTTATTTGTTCTTACAGCCCACTTTTTATATTTACAGTAGGTTATTTATTTGTTCTTACAGCCCACTTTTTTATATTTACAGTAGGTTATTTATTTGTTCTTACAGCCCACTTTTTTATATTTACAGTAGGTTATTTATTTGTTCTTACAGCCCACTTTTTTATATTTACAGTAGGTTATTTATTTGTTCTTACAGCCCACTTTTTATATTTACAGTAGGTTATTTATTTGTTCTTACAGCCCACTTTTATATTTACAGTAGGTTATTTATTTGTTCTTACAGCCCTACTTTTTATATTTACAGTAGGTTATTTATTTGTTCTTACAGCCCACTTCTTTATATTTACAGTAGGTTATTTATTTGTTCTTACAGCCACTTTATATTTACAGTAGGCCTATTTATTTGTTCTTACAGCCCACTTTTTTATATTTACAGTAGGTTATTTATTTGTTCTTACAGCCCACTTTTTATATTTACAGTAGGCCTATTTATTTGTTCTTACAGCCCACTTTTTTATATTTACAGTAGGTTATTTATTTGTTCTTACAGCCCACTTTTTATATTTACAGTAGGTTATTTATTTGTTCTTACAGCCCACTTTTTTATATTTACAGTAGGTTATTTATTTGTTCTTACAGCCCACTTTTTTATATTTACAGTAGTTATTTGTTCTTACAGCCCACTTTTTATATTTACAGTAGGCTTATTTATTTGTTCTTACAGCCCACTTTTTTATATTTACAGTAGGTTATTTATTTGTTCTTACAGCCCACTTTTTTATATTTACAGTAGGTTATTTATTTGTTCTTACAGCCCACTTTTTTATATTTACAGTAGGTTATTTATTTGTTCTTACAGCCCACTTTTTTATATTTACAGTAGGTTATTTATTTGTTCTTACAGCCCACTTTTTATATTTACAGTAGGTTATTTATTTGTTCTTACAGCCCACTTTTTTATATTTACAGTAGGTTATTTATTTGTTCTTACAGCCCACTTTTTTATATTTACAGTAGGTTATTTATTTGTTCTTACAGCCCACTTTTTTATATTTACAGTAGGTTATTTATTTGTTCTTACAGCCCACTTTTTATATTTACAGTAGGTTATTTATTTGTTCTTACAGCCCACTTTTTTATATTTACAGTAGGTTATTTATTTGTTCTTACAGCCCACTTTTTATATTTACAGTAGGTTATTTATTTGTTCTTACAGCCCTTTTTTATATTTACAGTAGGCCTATTTATTTGTTCTTACAGCCCACTTTTTTATATTTACAGTAGGTTATTTATTTGTTCTTACAGCCCACTTTTTTTATATTTACAGTAGGTTATTTATTTGTTCTTACAGCCCACTTTTTATATTTACAGTAGGCCTATTTATTTGTTCTTACAGCCCACTTTTTTATATTTGATAGTAGGTTATTTATTTGTTCTTACAGCCCACTTTTTTATATTTACAGTAGGTTATTTATTTGTTCTTGCAGCCCACTTTTTTATATTTACAGTAGGTTATTTATTTGTTCTTACAGCCCACTTTTTATATTTACAGTAGGTTATTTATTTGTTCTTACAGCCCACTTTTTATATTTACAGTAGGTTATTTATTTGTTCTTGCAGCCCACTTTTTTATATTTACAGTAGGTTATTTATTTGTTCTTGCAGCCTTCTTTTTTATATTTACAGTAGGTTATTTATTTGTTCTTACAGCCTTCTTTTTTATATTTACAGTAGGTTATTTATTTGTTCTTACAGCCCACTTTTTATATTTACAGTAGGTTATTTATTTGTTCTTACAGCCCACTTTTTTATATTTACAGTAGGTTATTTATTTGTTCTTACAGCCCACTTTTTATATTTACAGTAGGTTATTTATTTGTTCTTACAGCCCACTTTTTATATTTACAGTAGGTTATTTATTTGTTCTTACAGCCCACTTTTTATATTTACAGTAGGTTATTTATTTGTTCTTACAGCCCACTTTTTTATATTTACAGTAGGTTATTTATTTGTTCTTACAGCCCACTTTTTTATATTTACAGTAGGTTATTTATTTGTTCTTACAGCCCACTTTTTTATATTTACAGTAGGTTATTTATTTGTTCTTACAGCCCACTTTTTTATATTTACAGTAGGTTATTTATTTGTTCTTACAGCCCACTTTTTTATATTTACAGTAGGTTATTTATTTGTTCTTACAGCCCACTTTTTTATATTTACAGTAGGTTATTTATTTGTTCTTACAGCCCACTTTTTATATTTA
>JABUOV010000355.1:20000-22500 GCA_025617405.1 Perca schrenkii
ACACACACACACACACACAGGGACACACACACACACACACAGACACACACACAGACACACACACACACACAGATACACACACACACACACACACACACACATCACAGCACACACACACACAGCACACACACACACACAGGAGCACACACATTATCACTGGTTATCACAAAGTGCAGAAAGTCTGATGTGTCCATATGTGTGTGCACATCTGGAGCTCATTGTGGCTGTGTGTGTGTGTGTATGTGTGTGCTGTGTGCGTGCTGTGTGTGTGTGTGTGTGTCTGTGTGTGTGTGTGACTATGTGCGTGATGTGCGATGTAATGTATGTGTGTGTGTGTGTGTGTGTGATATCTGTGAACAATACGCTCACAATAATAACCTGTATGTATGTAGCCAATGTATATGTGCGTGTGTGTGATGTGTGTGTGTGTGCATCTGTCAATATGTGTGTGTATGTGTCTGGCTCATGCACTATATGTGCGTGTGTGTGGCTGTGATGTGTGTGTGTGTCATGGCTCTGTATATGTGCGTGTAGTCTGTATATGTGCTACGTGTGTGTGTGTGTGTGTGTGCATCTGTCTATATGTGTGTGTGTGTGCGTGTGTGTGTGTGTGTGCGATGTGTGTGATGTGTGTGTGTGTGTAATGTCTGTCTGTATAGCTATGTGCGTGCTGTGTGTGTGTGTGTATCTGTATATGTGTGTGTATGTGTGTAGTGCGTGTATATTATATGTCTGTGATGTGTGTATGTGTAATCTGTAATGTCTGCCTATATATATGTATGTGTGTATGATGATGTAATAATAACAACGATGATGATGATGATGATGATGTGTGGCATGGTGTGTGTGTGTGATCATGTCTGTAATATGATATCTGATAGCAATAGTAATGTGTGTAATATCTAGCCAATATAATGTGTGTGTGTGTGTGTACATCTCTATATATGCGACCAATGTGTATGTCAATGTGCTTCTTCTGTGGTACATATATGTCGTGTGTGTGTGTGTGATGGCTGTAGTGTAATGTGTGTCTGTCTGTAGTGTAATATGTGTGTGTGTGTGTGATAATAATATGTGTATTCCATATGTATATATGCTGTGTGTAATGTGTGCATGTATGTGTAGCTAGTATATCTATGAAAGCTGTGTGTGTGTGCAACAATGTCTGTGTGTGTGTGTATGCAATGCTGACTGTGTGTGTGTGTGTGTCTGTGTGTGGCCTTGTCTGTGTGTGTGTGTGTGTGTATGTGTGTGTATGTGTGTGTGTGTGTCTGTGTGTTGTGTGTCTGTCTATGCTATGTGTGTCTGTATGTGTGTGTGTGTGTGCTATCTCTATGTGCTGCTGTGTGTGTGTGTGTGTGTGGCTGTACATGTGTGTGTGTATGTGTATGTGTAGCTGTGTCTGTGTGTGTGTGTGATGTGTAGCTGATCATGACAATGTCTGTATGTGTGTGTGTGTGTGTGTCGTGTATCTGTGTGTGCATGTGTGCCTGTGTGTGCTAATGCTGTATACTGTGTGTGTGTATGTGTAGTGCTGTATATAAAGCCAATGTGTGTGTGTACTGTATTAATGTGTATGTATGCTATGCAATAGCGTCACTAGTCTAATACTATACATACCATATGTGTGATGACGATGATGTTCTATATATCTGTAATGTGTGTGTGTGTGCATCTCTCGTGTGTGTGTGGCTCAATGCTATGTGTGTGTAATGTATGTGTATGTAATGTGTAGCGTGTATAATGATGTGTGTGTGTGTGTGTGTATGTGTGTGTGTGTGTATCAATATATCTATCTATATATGTGTGTGCGCATGTGTGTGTGTGTATATGCGTCTGTGTGTATGTCTTCTGTCATAATGTGTATATGACAATGTGTATGTGTGTGATGTGTCTCATAATGATGTGTGTGTGTAATAATGTGTAATGTGATGACTATCTGTATAATAATATCTGTAACTATGTGTGTGTGTAATGATGTGTCTGTGTTTGTAATGACATTAACCTTCATATATCTGTGTGTGTGTGTGTGATGATGATATTTATGTGTGTAACTGTCAATGGCATACATACATAATAACCAATGTGTGGCTAATGTGTGCTCAACCAATATGTACTAATGTGTGTGTGTATATAATAATCAATAGTAATGTCTATATGTTTGTGTATTGTGTGTCTATTATTCTATGTGTGTGTCTATGTATGAACAATGTGTGTATATGTCTGTGTGTATACGCCAATATGTAACTAATGTAGCTATTGTACAATAATAATATTTGCTAATGATGATGTGGCCAATACTAATATTAATGTGTACATGTCATGTAATATGTGTGTGTGTGTGTCTGTCGTGTCTGTAATGTTGTGTATATAATGTGTGTTTGTATGTGTATATCTGTGTCGTGTGTGTCGTAGTGTGTGTGTGATGCGATGTGATCATGTCTGTATATGTGTGTGTGTGTGTGTGACAATGATGATATTTATGTGTAATATCTAATAT